>CAJQUN010000954.1:0-136261 GCA_907163345.1 Haberlea rhodopensis
TTCACGCTGCTAGGGTTCGAAACCCTAGCCGTCATGAGTTAGCCGTCACGAGCCAATGGGTTCAAAAAACCCTAATTTTTTGCGGCGGCTCGGCTCATGCTCGAGCCAGGGTCCGAACCCTAGCCCTTAAGCGGCGGCTGCTTGGCCATGCACGAGCCAATGGTTTCGAAACCCTAGCAACATGCGGCGGCATGAGCCATGATGACTAGGGTTCGAAACCCTAGCCTTTTGCAAGCGGCGGCCGAGCCATGGTGACTAGGGTTCGAACCCTAGCCCTTAGGTGGTCTCGGCCGTGAGCCATTGTACCGGTTTAGATCACGAATTATCATACATTTCGATCCGTCAATTATATCAAATATAATATCATACAATGATTTTCGCAAACTTGATTAATCCATATCATATATGAAAATACAGTTTTAAATAGCATGCAATATAAGCTCTAATATGATTAACACAATTAATCACATAAATCCGATATGAGCCTTGAACCTGGCTCTGATACCACTGTAAGTAACCCCATGAGCATACAACGCAGCGGAATAAAATTTTGGGATTACTAACACCGGATCTATACATAGGGATTCATATCAGATTAGAGAATTACAAGTGTCTTACCCTTGTAGCGTTGTTTGAAGCAGAATCCACGAGAGCTGCACCACGTCCTACGCCTTCTCCGAGTCACTTAGCAAAACCGAATGGTTTTTGCCTCAACGGTATCCACACGATCGAATCGAACGAAGGAATAGTTTAAGAAACAAGTTGCTAGACAAGTTCTTAAACCAATACACGAAGCAAGCTCAATTCACAATCGAAGATTGGCCCGAAACCAATCAAGAACCACACGACTTGAAGGAGGCCGAGAGTTCTTGAGGAGGTGCGGCCGAAGAGCTCTTCTTGGTGTAGGGTTTTGTGTTATATAATTTGTCTTGCAAGTCTTAATCTAATTCCAACCTTGTTAACAAATTATATATGATTAATTAAAGGCTTTCTTTAAAGCTTCATGGGCTTAAGCCCATGATTTAATTAATCCTTATGATTATTAATTAAGACTCCTCTTAATTATTTAATTCATCCCATGAATTTAATTTCCCTTCTCGATTTAATCTTTTGTACGACCCGATAGGATCTCGTAATGTTGGCAGTGACATAAAATCTCATTTTATGTCGCAAGCATCGAGCGGGTATCTAGCAACACATCGATGCTACCCAAATTACGAGAATGTCAATGACTCGACATAACCTTTAGAACTTGTGATAATATTAATCATGTAACTTAATCCCTTTGTCCTTTGTGTTTAGATTGAACACGAGTCATGGAATAGTCATACTCGTATATTCAATCTTTATTTCTTGATCCCCAAGTAGAACTAGAATAAACGAATAAGCTCGATATCTCATATCGACTCATTCGAGCATGGCCATGCATTTAGTTCTCACTTGATCAAGGGCCAAACACATCTCCTGTTATATAGGAGGGACAAATCCTATCTCGATCAGTCAACATCCCTCTACATAATTCGTAGTGTATCCAATAGTCGCCTTTATAGATTACCCTGTTACGGGTAACGTTTGACGATATCAAGATACATAACTCCTTATGTTGGGATCTCTGATGATCACAAGTCGTAAGGATTACATACATTATTATCACTATGAGAATTGCATATGACGATCATATAACTATCCATGTTGCATTCTCATGGTGGGTCTGTCCAGTACTCGTTCTCTAACATGTACCCATATGTTGATTTGATATCTCATATCAATGAACAATTCATCGATCAACATATACTAGTCTCTACGTATTATCATTATCCCTATTCATGATAATACTTGACTAGGGACATCTTTAAGAATAATACAATATTATTCTAAGGACATTAACATATATATTAATTCACAATGCACAGTTAAAAGAATAATATATAATAATGAATTGCCATTCATAAAACCTAAACATTGTATGTCTTAAACAATCATCTAATGACTTGTCTTAGGGCATATCCCAACACTCCGATCGTTCCTGACAAGTTGTTGGGTTTAGGAACCCGAATAATCTTGGTTTTTGATGTTAACAAACTTGTCATTGTGTTACTAATATATTTCATCAAGGGTGCAGTTCATAGATCAGTAATTAATAGCTTGATGAATTACAAAGAAGTAGCTTGAAAATATCAAGTTGGACCAGACTGAAATCCTGACAGAGTCGGATTGTTTCAATCATATCCCATAGCTCGGATATCAAAATGGGCGTGCTTCCAAAGAGGTTAACAGCCAACTCAAATAGTAAAAGTCATATTTCACACAAAAATTGGCTAGTTCGAATGTTATCAAGGAGAAAAGACGCATGTAAGATCGAGCTGTACCGCGAAGAAACAGCAAGCTATTACAGCAAGCGTGTTAGTATGTTGGGCATAACTCTTAGTTCGCTTATCGGAATGAGACGATTCAGTATGGTTGGAAAGCTAAGAAGAATACCTACAACTCATTTCAGGAGTCGGAGCTGAATCGGAGTTTAATAAGGCCAAAAGACGTCTGCAAGTTGATGATCCTGCTGCTGAAACATGGAAATGTTTCAGCATGCGCATGGTATGGCATTTCGAGCATCCCGATCTCATACAAACTCGGAATCAAGTGATTCTTGAATATTTGGAAAGCCAAGACAAAGGGCTACAACTTTCATGTTCATTACTTTGACCAGAAATAAAGAATCAAGAACTACAAGCAACAGATCGGAAGAGCAAGTTTATCAAGCTGTTTTGTATCAAGCTTGTCTTATTCACCAGACTGAACCAGCCAGATTGATCTGTCCAGAAGACTGATCTAGACCACAGACTATTCTGTCCAGAAGACTGATCCGGCCAGAAACTGATCCGGCTATACTGATCTGTCCAGAAGATTGATCCGGCCAGACTGATTTGTCCAGAAGACTGATCTGGCCAGACTGATCTGTTCAGAAGACTGATCTAGACCCAGACTGATCTGTACAAGACTGATCCGGCCAGACTGGTCTGTACAAGACTCACCAGACTGATCTGTACAAGACTGATCCGGCCAGTCCGATCTGAAATACAAGGAGCCCAGAAACCAGAATATGATCGTGCAAGCTGGGGAATGGTGCAGAACGTTTTTCAACGGCATATTCTTGTGTCTACGTATATATCATTGTTTCGGCTATATATATAAGTCTTGGAAACTCAAATAAGGGTGATTGAAGATCAATCCAAGCAAGATCAAAGCAAAACCACTTGGGATTCAAAATTGGCAGCTTACAAGAAGAGAACAGCTTGAAAGAGAGCAAGCCCAAATTTTAGGCACCACTTACCTTGCTATATGAGATCTAGTTAGAGATCATTTGTGACATATATATTCACTCTATTCATTATATTTGAGAGCTTATAGATGAGTGAATATCATTGTAACGGTTGATGATTTATCACAACCGATGAGAGGTCTTTGTATGTGAGACATTAAAGAACATACATAGTTGAGTTGCTAGGAGTTTCTAGTTGGATGGGGAATTCCCAACTGGATCGGGTTTGTACAAAGAGTTGCATAAATCAAAGTCCTCTAGTGGATCCTTCCATTAGGTGGAAGAATGGGAGACGTAGAAGGATTACACCACCTTCGAACTTCCATAACAAATGCTTGTTTATTTACTTTACTTGCATACCTTCAAAATGTCTTTCAAATGGTTAATCGGTTATAGAGCAGGTTATTTCGAGTGTCTTCTGCTCGGTTTTGGTAACCGAACTCGATATAATCTCTCAGTGTAATTATTTCAAGAACACGAGCTATTAAATCTCAAGTTGGTTGAACTCGCGTGTGGACTGGCCACCCACCCCGATCGATCCTGACAAGTGGTATCAGAGCAGGTTGTTCTTGGAAAGCATTTTATCCGATTTTTTTAGCGGATATCTTTTAAAATCATTTTCAAAATTTTCTCATGAGCATGTAATATTTTCATAGCATATTTTTTCAAAATATGGTGTATGATAATTTTTAGCATAAAAAACAATTTCATTATATTTATTTTGCACGAAAATAATTTTAAAATCTATTTTGAAGGTTTAATTGTCGTTCAATCTGTTCTTGACTGTTTTTAAGTTTGAAATTGTTATTTGAGATTTTTCTAACAATTTTCGAAGTATTTCAGCTTTTCTGGCAGCCTGCAGCGACTTTGGGAAATATGACATAACTTCTTGCTCAGATGTCCAAATGACGAACCGCTTTTGCGTTGCAAACTAGACTCGTAGAGGATCGTAGCGGTATAGGTATTGCAGCCTGATTATGCACTAGGAAATGCAGTTTATTCTGCAATGATGAGCCATGTGTTCTGCCACGAGAATTGATGAATGGACAGTATTTATAGAGGAGGGGAAGGAAAATTAAGTGTCATTGTATAACTCTTGAAAGAGTCTTTGTTGGAGTGGGCAAAGGTCTCCTTTTATAACTCTTAGTCATTGTTTAAGTATAATTCCTAATTGGACAATCATTTTCCACATTTTCATCAGTAATTTGGGGTCTTTTTGATACATTCTCGCACTTCAACATAAATTCCTAACACATGCAAAATCATACCAAACAGCGTAATGTCGTTCAAGAATCTCAGTAAAATATAACGAGAAAACATATAAATATAAGTGCAAAAATGACACTTGTCAACTCCATCAAACTTATTACTTGATCGTCCTCGATTAAGCATTAAAATCACAAGGTAGAGTTCATTCTCGATACTTGAAACAATTATTTCATGACTTGTATTATTCTCAGAAATCTTACATGCACACATTCAAAAGTTGAACATGGCATTATTTCTCTTAAGTCAAGCAAAATACATCTCAAAATCGGAACGTACGTATGTGCTATTGTCAATCTCAAGTTTCATGCACATATTCAAGATCAAATTAGCTAATCAAATCAAAGTCGAGATTGTCATCAGGCATCCCATAGGCCTATTTTCAAACAGCATCTTCACTAATGATAGTTACTCTCTAAACTTGGATCAAAATGTCTTTTTAAACTTGTAATGTTCGGCATTTGGTGTCGGTTTCAAAGAAAAGATAGGATATCACAAATAAGAGAGTATATCATGTAAAGTTCACTTTTTGTAGCACATATTGAGCTTCTTTTCCTTTTTTCTAGTTTTGGCCACTTTGGGTCTTATTTATGTACTTTTTCTTAAGGCTCTTTCTTTACATCTTTTCTTTTTCTCTTTTTCATATTCATCAATATTTTTCAATAAGCTCATTAAAATATAACAATTCATGTGCATCAAACGAGATTCATTATACTCCCTTAGGGTAAGGATAGTTTTTTTTTTTTCATTTAGGCTCATATAATGGTAGGTATAATGAGTTTGCCAAGAATGCCGAATGGGGCTCTAATTATATGCAATGCATATACCATTCTTTTTTCAATAAAGCTTAACATTGGACACTAGCGATTATTGTATACAATGTAACTTGAAAGGCTCAAACGTCAAAGATCGCCTAGATCATTTCCAAGTCAAGTTTGTAACTATAAAATTTCGCCTCAAAGTGTCATCATCAAATAGGTTCTAGGATAACTCTAAGATGCTCAAGACAGTTCAACTTCACAACAATTATCACTATTCAACATGCAATCCACAAGATCATGACTCAATGTGTTTAAAGTATTCCTCATTCTTGACATGTTAACTCAAAACAGGATATCCATGTACAAGTCTAAGAATCATTAAAACTTGAGTCCATAAGAATAGTGAGATTGATATTCGTCATGGAATAGAGTCACTACTATAATTCATTCTTCTCAAGTTTGAACTCATAAATTTTTTTTAGAACAAAATATTAGGAAGTATCAATTAAGCACATATCATGCAGATTAAGCAAATAAAACATGCAAGTCACTCCGCGAAACTTAAATCAAACATTGTTCTCAATGTTTAAAAGAATCAAAAGGGAAAAATTAAACTCCCCTTGTAGGATCGAGCGCTTACCGCTTTACCAATAACTATAGTTAAGGGTAATGGTGCAACATCAATCTTTTCAACTATACACTGGCACAAGCGCCACGTGCTCGACCGATCACAAAGCAGAGGCAATTGTTGAACCCCAACAATCCCTCCCCCAATAATTGCACTCTCTGCAACTCATGGGAATCGAACACGCGACCTAGGCTCTGATACCAATTGTAGGATCGAGCGCTTACCGCTTTACCAATAACTATAGTTAAGGGTAATGGTGCAACATCAATCTTTTCAACTATACACTGGCACAAGCGCCACATGCTCGACCGATCACAAAGCAGAGGCAATTGTTGAACCCCAACACCCCTGATCAAGACGCTTGCATGAGGGTTGAGGAAGATTGTCTCCTTAAATCTCCGATACTGTAGGGATTTCTCACTCCAACTGAGTACCTAGCACGAGAAGGATGCAAATAATAAGATAGTTGACTCGAGAAATAAGAAAAACTAAAAAGAAAAACTGAAAATCAAATTAACTAAATAACAAAGGATATGCTTGGATGCCTCCCAAGAAGCGCTGATTTCTAGTCGCCGGCTTGACCATCAGAAGCAACCATCAAAGAACGGCTGCCGTCCATAGTAAGTATCGTATGATATTACTAAAGTTAGTGTGAGGACCCGTTCCTAATCAAGTGTTTAATTATCACACAATGATTACTTATTTGTAAACAACGGAAGATTTTTTTAAATTTTTGCCAATAAGTGGCTCTAAATATTTCGGCATGACCTCCGTGCACGAGGGACATACCGGAAAAAATGAAAAGCACAAAATCATATCCCAGTGCAGCAAATGAATACATAATACTATAGCATGCACAATATATCTCCAACACACATTTCATACTCAAAATATTTACATAATACCATCAGCAGGAACTAAAACACCGAATAATCACAAATAAGCAAGACTGTACTGAAATAAACTCAATTTACCTAGTTATACTATCTAGGAAACACCCTGGTATACTTAACTCTCCTACGACTGGGAAAAGACAAAAGAAAACAAACCCAGGTAATACTTCCAGCGAGCATTCCCTCTTTGGGATCCTGATCACCTGTAATACCTGACATTGCCCACACACAAAGACAACAACAGCCCACTACGGGGTGAGCCAAAGCCCAATATGAAACTATCAAGTAAATACAACATGCATCTATAAAATGTGATATATCATGTCATGCAATGCAATGCAATGTAATGTGATGCATGAAGGGTACAAATCATCTTGGGATAGCAAAAGTCCGAAATCCAAGGAATAGCTATCAAATATCTCAAGATACCAGAACATCGAAGTCCAAAGAAAGGTATCATCAATCAATATCATGCTCGAGTAGGGCGTTGACTCGCTCATCGCTACGACATCTCTCTCAGTCGAGCCATCGGCGGTCCATCATCCCTCGTGTCTGGGCGACGTCGGCACACTATAAAATCGTCCTTGTAGCTCGTGGAGCTCCAATGCCATATGATAATCTATAAAATCCATACAATAGCATCATTTATAATCATCTATTATTTTAGTCTTATCCAGTTATTAGCATTAGCCCATGTAATTAATTTAGGGAGAATAACATGTAATAAGTTAAATAATCTAAGGATAAGTAACTCGAACCATCTTCAGCTTCCATTCTTTGGATTCTTTAAAAACTAGTAGAAATCTCCCAGCTAAACTCATAGCCTTGAGAACTCATAAATCTCATAGTTTTCGTACTTAATAGCGATTAAATCTAGGAATTTGAGGTTGGAAAGATGCTAGCAGTAAGAGAAATGGAGCCAAAAATAGTAGAAAACTCGAAACAAGGCAGTAAGGTTATCGAGCCAACATGCAGCATATTTTTGAATTCAACACTTGCAAGAAAACTATCCAATTCCCAAACACCGATTAGTAAACAACAATTCATCAACTTCATCAACCCTTATACGCCATAATCGATCCACGTTCCCCCAAGTGTAGTAGTAAAAATCGAAACACACCAACAGAGGGACATTGAACTTATATGCAATCTTGATTAATCTAACTAAAACATGATTGAAGTGGATCTAAATCGACAAAGGCAAGGAATTCAGAACCTTTCACCAAAATAGCAAGAGATGTGATCGAACATATCAACATGTAAAGGTTGTACCAATCGATCCTAAACAGAACAACCAGCTCAACGTTCCTATAATTCTCTTATACATGATTCAACAAGCTAGAACATGGTTTAAAAGAAATAAAATCAATTAAGACTCTAATTTTGAATTCCACTTCAAACACTGGAAAAATTGTCCCCAACTCTCATTGCATTGACTAAAACCAATCAAACTCCACAAGACATTCAAGAACTAAGATCAATACTTAGATTAAAGCCTCAAATTTTGAAACCAACAGCTGAAATGGAAATTTACCGAGTTCAAGTACAGAGCCGACACACAACGTCCACTTCCGGCGACTCACGGCGGTAGGAAGGCGGCGACCAGAGGGTAAATGTTGGTCATGGTGAGGGGAAGAGCTTCAATGCATGGATTTCAACAAATCCATGGCCGAATCGAAGGAATCAGGCAAAAATGCGAAGAACCCTAGTTTTCGAACGTCTGCGCTTTCTGGCAAAATCCGACGGAATCAGCTACGTGAACCTCCAATTGTGTGGATAATTGATTTATGTGTTGAAATTAATTATCATGATGAAATGCTTAGTCACATGATAGGCGTGACCCGGGGGATTACGTTTCAGGGTGCATGTTATGCATGTTGGGTAATGAAGTGTTAACATGATTTATTGTGTTGATTGTTAATTATGAGGAAATTATGGATTTATTGAAGTTGGATGCATTTTTGTAAATGCTTTTAAAATACCATGTTAGGGTATTTTATACATCATGTTAATTGATGGGGTACTATTTTATTAACCTTATAACCCTTTCCCCACCTTACCCAACTCACTTTACCCTCTACACTTAAAATCCCCAAATCACTCTCAAACCCTACCCAATCCCCCTATTTTCGAAATTCACCAAGGAAGGGGAAGGAAAGCTCCACAAAACCTTTGTTTGTGTGATCTTTGTTAAGATTTGGAGTCTTCAAGAGGTATGGAACCAATCCTAAAGTTTTTATGATGTTTGGTTTTGAAATGGGATGATTTTGAAGTGATTTATGTGGGTTTGTTTTGAGTATGTGTTGTATGTTGTTGGGGTATGATTTTTGAAGTGTTTTATGTGGGTTTTATTGAGTTATGATGGTATTAGTGTTGTTGGGAAGTTTGGGTTTGAATGGTATGGGATGAGCTTGCAAGATGCTCAAAAAAAATGGTGGAAATCGCACACCAGCAGGTGGCGATCGATCGCCCTGTATGAGGCGATCGATCGCCGAAGGCCAGTAGCCATTTTACGCAGCAGGCGATCGATCGCCTCAGATGAAGCGATCGATCGCCGCAAGGCAAAAAGTGAGGCGATCGATCGCCTCGTGCAGCGATCGATCGCCGCTGTTTAAAACATGGCAAATGATGTTTTTTGTTGAATTTTTGGTATTTGGCTATTGTTTAGCTTCTAATATTGATTTGTGTGGTTGTGTAGAACCACCCCAGGTGCCAACAACATCGAGGAGATAAAGTTCTCCAACTTCTCCACTTTTGGGAATTAAGGTACGTAAGAGAAATACGGGCATCGGACGGTAAACCATACTCCTATACTATGATCATGCTATGATTGCATAAGTATTTACGATGTTATGACGATGATTATGATAAGTAAGTTTATGATGATGACGTGTATGATGAATAAAGATGACAAGATGTTTACGATGATGTTATGATAAGTAAGTTTATGATGATGATGTTTATATGATGTTTAATAATGATATGATGTTTATGATATGGTAAGATGACATACGATGTTTATGAAAGGGTAAGATGCCCATATGGTAAGATGCCATGCGATGTTTATGAAAGGGTAAGATGCCCATATGGTAAGATGCCATACGATGTTTATGATATGGTAAGATGCCATACGATAGGGTAAGATGCCCATATGCATGAATGTGAATCAGGGTCAACAAAAATAAGTTAACGAATAACCAGCAAGTTTACTTAACTAAGATTTTGTACATTTACTGTTATATTTTGTTTTTTATGTTCATATGATGATGATGTTATAAGATGATGATGCTTATATGATGATGATGTTATAAGATGGTGATATTTATAAGATGATGATGTTTTACAAGATGATGATGTCTATAAGATGCTATGATGTTTATGATGAATATTAAGCTATGTTACTAGAAATGGTAGAATGTCCGGTGGTTGTTATGGGTAAGCGAGGAAGGTACTTGCCGCTGACATAACTAGCGAGGAGATACATCCGCTATCAAGGCGTAGCGAGGGGTATCACAGTTCCGCTAAGCGAGGAGATACATCCGCTATCAAGGCGTAGCGAGGGGTATCACAATTCCGCTTTATGTCGAGCGAGGGGGCCAATTGTACCGCTGCCATAATAGAACCAGGACAGTCCCATTTCTAATTAACATTGTTGGTTATGAGCATATATGCGAAGTATGATTTTAATCATTCATGTCAAGAACTAATGATTATATGCATGGCTATGAAACATGGACAACCAAAGAGGGTTAATGCGATTAACCAGGAAGTATACGTTACCAATTACTTTCATGCATTTGTTTATATGCCATTACCTTATGATGTTAAGTAATGATGTACATGCTCATGATAGGTTGTTCCTGTAGGTACACCTTTGGATTTGGAGGGCTATGGGCCGGGTTGAGGCAGTAAGCTTCGAGGAGCATTGTGAATTAGGATGCAGGATTTCGTATAGTCTCTACTCTAAGAGTAGTGTGAATCTATAACGTTAACATTCGTTATTGGGAATGTAATTAATTAGCTTTTGAAGTTTTATTTTGGCCTGTAATCCTATTAGCTCACGTAATAATCGGAACCATAAACTGTCTGTGATGCATGCTTAGCCCTGATTATGTCTTGATTATGATGTTAAGGTAGGAAGACCCTACATTAGTGGTATCAAAGCAGTGGTTAGAGAACCCGAGAATGAGTGAAGGGTAGCCTTAGCAATAAGTTGGCTAGGTGCTTACTTTTAAACATGTTTTATGCATATGTTGCATATGAAATATATGATGTTGTACTAACATGTTTTGTTTCTCTAACGATGTATTATATGAACTGCTTTTGGGTATTGTTGTTAACCCTTGTGTTGCAGCATAGCAGCAAATGCTGAAGTAGGTGATGCGATTTCATATGCACTTCTCCGTCGCCCATGCCTCTTGTAGTCTCGACACCCGCTGGAAGAAGTTTGATAACTGATCAGATTGTTTATGACGGCCTCATTTATTTTGAGGGTAACGAGCTGAGGACAGACTTGATTGTTCCGGGAATGTCAGACTTCGAATGCATTGTGGACATCAATGTGCTGAACAAGTATCAGGCAGTTGTGGACTGCAGACAAGGACTGTCCGATTCATGTCTGATATGGGAGTCCAACGGACATTCTATGGGGATGGTTCCCGTTCAAGGATTCCGTTAATATCTGCTGTCAAGATGGCACAGTTATTGGAACGAGACCATAAAGGATATCTCATCTATGCTGTTGATATTACTGAAAAGAGGGAAGAGTTAAAGATTGAGGATGTGCCCGTAGTGGCGGTGTTTCCTGATGTATTTCCGAAAGAGATTCCCGGATTCCCACCGACGAGAGAGGTCGAGGTTGGGATTAAGTTACTACCAGGGACGTCTACCATTTCTCGTGCCCCGTATAGGATGGCACCAGCGGAGCTAAGGGAGTTAAAGGTTCAGTTGCAGGAGCTCCTTGACAAGGGCTATATACGCCCTAGCATATCGCCCTGGAGTGCACCAGTCCTATTTGTCAAAAAGAAAGATGGTTCGATGCGGCTGTGCATCGATTACAGACAACTGAACAAAGCCATAGTGAAGAATAAGTATCCGCTTCCGAGGATTGATGATTTGTTTGATCAGCTGCAGGGTACGAGGCTCTACAGTAAGATCGATCTGAGATCGGGGTATTATCAGATTCGAGTTCGAGAGGATGATGTACAGAAGACAGCTTTCAGGACTAGATATGGGCACTACGGATTCTTAGTCATGCCTTTGGGGTGACGAATGCCCCAGCTGTTTTATGAGCCTGATGAACAGGGTGCTCCAAACATATTTGGATAAGTTCGTCATAGTTTTCATTGACGATATGCTTATTCATTCTCGAACTGAAGAGGAACACGTGAAGCACTTGAGAACAGTACTCCAGATCCTTAGGGATCATCAGCTATATGCAAAGCTTAGCAAGTGCGAGTTCTGGTTGAACAGTGTGGCATTCTTGGATCATGTTATATCTAGCAGTGGGATATCTGTGGATCCCAGGAAGATTGAAGTTGTGATGGATTGGGCTGCACCCACTTTTGTACCTGAGTTGCGGAGCTCTCTGGGTTTGGCAGGATATTACCGACGTTTCGTCGAGGGTATCTCAAGGATTGCCAGACCCCTGACACAGCTGACTCAGAAAGGAGTGCCGTTCTATTGGTCCGAAGCTTGTGAGGAAAGCTTCCAAGAATTGAAGCGTCGTTTGACTACGGCACCTACATTGGTGATTCCTTCTGAGAATAAGAGGTTTGCCTTGTACACGAATGCATCACTATAGGGTTTGGGCTGTGTGTTGATGCAAGATAAGCATGTGGTGGCTTATGCATCGAGGCGGTTGAAACCACATGAGGCTAGGTACCCAGTCAATGATTTGGAGCTGGCAACCATTATATTTGTCTTGAAGATTTGGAGGCATTACTTACATGGTACGTCGTTTACCATCTACACGGATCATAAGAGCCTGAAGTTTTTGTTCACACAGGCTGAGTTGAATATGCGACAAAGAAGATGGATGGACTTACTCAAAGATTTTGATTGTGAAATTGAGTACCATCCAGGTGAAGCGAATTTGTTAGCAGACGCCTTAAGTAGGAAGGTGAAGAGTACTGCTGAGGATGTCAAGAATTTATCAGCTATGATGACTTCTTGTTGCCATCTGGGCCATGATTCGATGTGGACACATCGCCGGTGTGAGTGTCGACCTTATTGGCTGAGCCAGACATATTTGGGGCTTTTAGGAAAGCCCAGAGGTCAGATGATGAGGTTCAGAGGTGGTCGTTATTAGTACTTCGAAGTCAGCCATCAAAGTTTAGAGTGGCTGAGGATGATTCCTTAAGACTCGGCAACCGCTGGGTAGTCCCAAATACGCCGGAGTTGCGTAAAGGAATCTTGGAGCGAGCTCACAGTAACCGGTTCAGTATCCACCCAGGAAGAAGAAAGTTGTATAAGGACCTATGTGGTCAGTTCTGGTGGAGACGCATAAAGCGTGATGTTATGACCTTCGTCAAGAGATGTTTGATCTGCCAACAGGTGAAGGCAGAAAGGCAGAGGCCTGGTGGCGAGCTGAAGAGCTTGGAGGTGCCTAAGTGTGTAATGCCTTGATTTGTGTTATATACGTGTGATATGATTATGGTGTAATTATATCATTTCACGGTATAATAATAGGGTTCAGGTGGAACCAAGAAAGAATGAAAACATGAAAACATGATGTACAAAATGTAGTGTAAAGATATGCTTTGAACTTGTATGCATTGAAGGTGCATGAGCATGTGTATTTGAGTTGCAAGTGGGCATTTGAATGTCATGTGAATTTGGAGTTGCATTTGAATGTGAGGTTCATTTCATGTACATGTGATTTAACATGTAATTATCTCCAAATGACATGATATCAAGTATTAAGGACTTAATGACCTTATATCAAGTGCATGATGGAGGCAAAATCACATAATACACCACTTTCACCTAAAAATCTCTACAAGCTCCTCTCCAAACCCTTAGAGCTTTTGGTAGGCAAAGCTTGGATTTTCACTTGTGAAGTGAGCTAGGAAGTTGGGTGAAGTGATTTCTTAGCCTCTTGGTAAGAAATTCATAGTTGTATACTTGAATTATTCATTAATGTTGATATATGTGAAGGAAAAGCTCAAGTGTGCATGTGTACAATCATAACATGTTTATATGCTAGGAATTGGAATCTATGATGTTAGATTTATGTTTATATGTTCCTAGGGATTGCAAGAAACATGTTGACATGGTTTAATATGAGGTGTAGGAGAAGATTCATAGAGATAAGCTTGAAAATCGCCATGCTCTCACTTTTCTGGGCATCGGCGATCGATCGGTGCGAGTAAGCGATCGATCGCCGATGACAGTAACATTTGAAGGCGGTGAAATTGGATGGCGATCGATCGGTGAAAGTGTCGCGATCGATCGCGATGAACAGAGCATTGTGGCGATCGATCGCCAAGTTGTTGCGATCGATCGCGAGGGGGCAGAGAGTTTTGGCGATCGATCGGTGTTGATCGCGATCGATCGCCAGTGTTAATATTTTGAAAAATAAAATATTTTGTGGAATTTGATTTTAATGCCGATGATAACATGATATATTGTTGGCATTGTTGTAGCACCATCACAGGGGACAGGACAACGAGGCACTTAGCTATTGACAACTGCTTTATCTCGTTTGTGTCGCAGTACAGGTACGTGTTGACGTACGGAGTATAGATATGATATGATGATGCTATTATGGTTTTGATATCATATGATTTATGTTATCGTTGTGTCATATGATTGGTAGTATCATATGCATGTGCATACATAGATTTCATATGATTGGTATGGATGCCTTGATAGATATGTGTATATGCTTTGGTACGATCATTGTCTTGATAGATATACCTGGTGGGGTATATGCTTGGACTGCCACGATAGATATGCTAGTGTTGGGCATATGCTTTGACTGGGATCGGTGCCTGGATAGATATGCTAGTGTGGGGCATATGCTTGGGCTGGGATCGTTGCCACGATAGATATACTACATATGCTTTGGCTTGAGAGATATACGCCTGGTGTGGGTATATACTCTGGTTATTATCACAGATGAGTATGGTATATGATATGTGCTGCTAATATGAAGATGTGATGTGGTTTCACTGACATATTGAGCTGAATAGGCATATCATATGAGACTCGTGATAATAGGGAACTTGTTGAGACATGTCATGACATAGTGCATTTGTGGATGCATGATACAGAACATTCACGTTATCTGATTTATTGTGCTTTATCATTGATATTGATATTGTGTTTTGATATTGCACTGAGATAGTTGTTATCTATACTCACGTTGTGAATGTTTCTGTAGGGACTCATAGACGTGGGGAGCGTGAGTCATGATTTCCGCTGCGAGGGGAACCACTGCCTAGGAGTTCTGTTGAATTAGGTTGTTTATGTACATGATATGTATAGTTTGTTAGGTTTTTGATAACCTTGTAAACAACTTAACTAGTATGAACTCTTAATCTGTGCATGGTATATTACTTAATTCAGACTCACATATGTATGTTTAATGGACACATAATGGATTAAGTAAATCAGGCCCCACATTAGTGGTATCAGAGCAGTGGTTCGAGAACGGGGTGAACATGGGTAGAGGAAGTGTATTAGGGAGTTACCTAAACACTTTGAGAATGGTAATAGCATGTTAGGAGTTGGCATATGATGTTATTCTAACATGTTATATATATTTGTGAATGTTATTGTTAACCCTTGATCTACAGCTATGACAGACAGAGGGTTACATGAGGATGTTGGGGATGCCATGAGTGGCAATGCGAGTGTACGGATGGTGCCTGTGCCACCACTACCGATTGAGCAAGGGCCAGTGGAACAGGTACTGTTACCTGGAGAATTGACATTGACACAGTTTCTGAGCTATCAGCCACCCAGGTTTGAGGGGACTGAATCAGGGGAATTGGCGGAGGAATGGCTAGAACGTGTGGAACAGATATTTGTCTCCGCACCATGTGCCAAGACTGCTTGGTTGCGTTTAGCTGAATTCCAGTTAGCTAAGAAGGCTATGATGTGGTGGAAATCCACAGTGCTTGAGTTGAGGGCTCAAGGACAGACAGTGAACTGGGATGTGTTTCGAACAAAGTTTCTGGAGCATTATTTCTCTGTTGCGGCAAGGCAGAGGAAAGAGGATGAATTTACAAACCTGAGACAAGGAGCCATGACAGTATCTGATTATGCTGTTCACTATTCTTCTTTGCTCCGATATGTGCCACATATTGCTGTCAATACAAAGGCAAAGATCAGACAATTTGTGAAAGGGTTGAGGCCTGAATTGTTTGATAGGGTCATGTCCAATAACCCTACATCTTATGAAGAAGCCTTGACTCGAGCTGAGATGGCTGAGATTGCGGTAGGGGTGTATAAAGATGTTGGACAAGCCCAACCACCTACATCTGACAGTATGCGACCTCGAGGAGATTCCTTTAAATCACCACGAGGTGGTGCATCGTCATCTAGATTTAGTGGGAAACGGTTTGGACCAAGGAAAGGGGATGACATAAGGGCTAAGGGACAGTCCCAAGGTAGTAGTAGCAGTAGTGGACGAGGATTACAATGTTTTAAATGTGGAGGGCCACATTATCAAAAGAATTGTCCACAGTTTGATACAGTAGTTTGTTTCCGTTGTGGGAAACCAGGACATGTGATCCGTGATTGTCCTCAAGTGGGCGGACAACAGAGGAGAGGACCCATGTCAGAAAATACAGTGCAGCAGAGACCACAGAGTGTAGTACAGTCTGGTGGTGGACAGAGGGCAGGAACACCTCAGGCTCAGGTGTATGCACTGAACAGGGAGGAAGCAGAGGCAGCTCCTGATGCTGTGATAGCGGGTAAGTGTACTTTGTTTACTTATCCAGCCTTACTTTTGATTGATACTGGTGCATCACATTCTTTTGTTGCACAAACTTTTGTTGATCGGTATCATATATGCTCGTCTCCACTGTTGATGCCTCTTTATGTTTCGACACCCATGGGAACTACTGTAATGGCTTGTCAGAGTGTGTCTGATTGTGAGATTCAGTTTGAGACTGAGTTTGGATTACAAGCTGATCTGATTGTGTTAGACATGACAGATTTTGATTGTATTATTGGGATTGATGTGTTGAGTAGATATCAGTCTGTTGTGGACTGTTGTCATAAGGTTGTGAGATTTCAGTCTGATACTGGAAATCAATGGTACTTTTATGGCCAGGGATCGAGGGCAAGGATTCCATTGATATCGGCAATCCGAATGTCGCGTTTGTTAGAACGTGGACATGCGGGTTATTTGATTTATGCCCTTGATGTTACTGAACAGAAACGAGAAAGGAAAGTGGAGGAGATACCAGTGATTGCAGAATATGCGGATGTGTTTCCAGATGAGATACCTGGATTCCCACTGAGTCGAGAAGTGGAATTTGGTATTGATTTGATACCTGGTACTTCTGCAATTTCACGTGCTCCTTATCGGATGGCACCAACTGAATTGAAGGAATTGAAAACTCAATTGCAAGACTTATTGGATAAGGGGTACATACGTCCTAGTGTATCGCCTTGGGGTGCTCCGGTATTATTTGTGAAGAAGAAGGATGGGACAATGAGATTGTGTATTGATTATCGACAATTGAACAAAGTAACAATAAAGAATAAATATCCTCTTCCTCGTATTGATGATTTATTTGATCAGTTACAGGGATCAAAGATATATTCTAAGATTGACTTGAGGTCAGGATATCATCAAATACGTGTGAGGGAAGGAGATATACAGAAGACAGCATTCAGAACTCGTTATGGACATTATGAGTTTCTGGTAATGCCATTTGGAGTGACAAATGCTCCAGCTGTCTTTATGAGTTTAATGAATCGGGTTTTTCAGGAATACCTTGATCGATTTGTCATTGTCTTTATTGATGATATACTGATCTATTCACGGAGTGATGCAGAACATGTTCAACATTTGCATATGGTATTGCAATTGTTGAGGACACATCAGTTGTATGCCAAACTCAGTAAGTGTGAGTTTTGGTTGACTAGTGTCGGCTTTTTAGGACATGTTATTTCAGAAGAAGGTATATCAGTCGATCCGAAGAAAGTGGAAGCAGTGTTGAATTGGTCAGCACCTACTTCTGTGCCAGAGATTCGTAGTTTCTTAGGTTTGGCTGGATATTATAGACGGTTTTGTTGAAGGATTTTCAGCGATTGCCAAACCATTGACACATTTGACACAGAAGGGAGTATCATTCCAATGGTCGGAGGCATGTGAGCGTAGTTTTCAGGAATTAAAACATCGATTGACTACAGCTCCAGTCTTGATCATTCCATCTGAGCATGACAGGTTTGCATTATATACTGATGCATCTTTACTTGGTTTGGGTTGTGTATTGATGCAGGACAAACATGTAGTGGCTTATGCATCACGACAGTTGAAGCCACATGAAATGAGATATCCAGTACATGATCTGGAATTGGCTGCCATTGTCTTTGCATTGAAGATATGGCGACATTATTTATATGGTACGTCGTTTACCATATATACTGATCATAAGAGCTTAAAATTTCTATTCACTCAAGCGGAGTTGAATATGAGACAAAGGAGATGGATGGATCTGTTGAAAGATTATGATTGTGAGATTGATTATCATCCAGGAAAAGCTAATCTTACAGCAGATGCCTTGAGTCGGAAAGTACATCATACGGCTGATGAGATGGTTCATTTATCTGCTTTGATGACTTCTGTTGTACTTTGGGTTATGATTTTGATATGGAGTCAGTGCCGGTACGGGTATCAACATTGTTGGTTGAACCTGACATTTTTGACAAAATAAGAACGGCACAAGGGAGTGATGATGAGGTACAACATTGGAAGGAAAAGATAAATCAAGGACAAACATCTCAATTTGTACTAACAAGTGATGGAACTTTGAAGTACCGAAACTGTTGGGTAGTACCTGCGTCATTAGGACTACGCCAAGAACTACTACAACGTGCTAATTGTAGTAGATACAGCATACATCCTGGAGGGAAGAAAATGTACCATGATTTACGTACCCAATTTTGGTGGAAACGTATGAAACAGGATGTATTGAGTTTTGTGAAACGATGTTTGATTTGTCAACAAGTGAAAGCGGAAAGACAAAGACCAGGAGGTGAATTACATAGTTTGGAAATTCCTCAGTGGAAATGGGAACATATCACGATGGATTTTGTGACTCATTTGCCACGGACGTCTTCTGGTTGCGATGCAATTTGGGTAATTGTTGACAGACTTACCAAAGTATCTCATTTGTGCCATATTGTATGACATATACATATCTGAGAATGGCACAGTTGTACATTCAACATGTAGTGAGACTACATGGTATTCCAGTTTCCATTGTCTCGGATAGGGATCCGAGATTTACTTCTCATTTCTGGGAAGGGTTACAAACAGCGTTGGGAACTGAAGTGCGGTTGAGTACAGCATATCATCCTCAGACGGATGGACAAACAGAGCGTACGATACAAACGCTAGAGGATATGTTGCGTGCTTGTGTATTAGAGTTTGATAACTCATGGCAAGAGTCATTGCCATTAGTGGAATTTTCATATAACAATAGTTATCAGGCTAGTATACAGATGGCACCATTTGAGGCCTTGTATGGGCGACGATGTAGATCGCCATTGTATTGGGATGATGTGGATCAGTCTTCCTTACATGGACCGGATATGATTCATGACATGGAAGAGAAAGTCAAGGTAATACGATTGAAATTGAAAGCTGCTCAGGATCGACAGGCTGCTTATGCCAATAAGCGACGTAGACCACTTGAATTTCATATTGGCGACCGTGTGTTCTTGAAAATCTCACCTTTTAAAGGTGTAGTACGTTTTGGAAAGCGTGGAAAATTGTCTCCACGGTATGTTGGTCCATATGAGGTGTTGCAACGTATTGGTACGTTGGCATATCGCTTGGCACTACCACCAGCCTTGAGTAGTATTCATGATGTTTTTCATGTTTCACTGTTGAGGAAGTATGAACCAGATCCGAGTCATGTATTACAGTTACCTGATGTACAGTTGGATACAGATGTGTCGTATGAGGAACGACCGGTTATGATCTTGGATCGAGCTGAACGCAGGTTGCGTAACAAAGTGATTCCTATGGTGAAGGTACAGTGGGACAGACGGGGTGTCGAAGAGGCAACGTGGGAGACGGAGCAGCATATGATGCAACGGTATCCGGATTTGTTTACTGGTATGATTTTACAGTTTTATGATACGGTTGGTACATATATACTGTAGTGTTGCATACATGATCATGTTTCCTATTTTCATAATGTCGAAATGTTGAGTTGCGTAGTTCGATATACATGTTTGTATATACAATTTCGAGGACGAAATTCAATGAGTGGGGGAGAAATGTAATGCCTTGATTTGTGTTATATACGTGTGATATGATTATGGTGTAATTATATCATTTCACGGTATAATAATAGGGTTCAGGTGGAACCAAGAAAGAATGAAAACATGAAAACATGATGTACAAAATGTAGTGTAAAGATATGCTTTGAACTTGTATGCATTGAAGGTGCATGAGCATGTGTATTTGAGTTGCAAGTGGGCATTTGAATGTCATGTGAATTTGGAGTTGCATTTGAATGTGAGGTTCATTTCATGTACATGTGATTTAACATGTAATTATCTCCAAATGACATGATATCAAGTAAGTTAAGGACTTAATGACCTTATATCAAGTGCATGATGGAGGCAAAATCACATAATACACCACTTTCACCTAAAAATCTCTACAAGCTCCTCTCCAAACCCTTAGAGCTTTTGGTAGGCAAAGCTTGGATTTTCACTTGTGAAGTGAGCTAGGAAGTTGGGTGAAGTGATTTCTTAGCCTCTTGGTAAGAAATTCATAGTTGTATACTTGAATTATTCATTAATGTTGATATATGTGAAGGAAAAGCTCAAGTGTGCATGTGTACAATCATAACATGTTTATATGCTAGGAATTGGAATCTATGATGTTAGATTTATGTTTATATGTTCCTAGGGATTGCAAGAAACATGTTGACATGGTTTAATATGAGGTGTAGGAGAAGATTCATAGAGATAAGCTTGAAAATCGCCATGCTCTCACTTTTCTGGGCATCGGCGATCGATCGGTGCGAGTAAGCGATCGATCGCCGATGACAGTAACATTTGAAGGCGGTGAAATTGGATGGCGATCGATCGGTGAAAGTGTCGCGATCGATCGCGATGAACAGAGCATTGTGGCGATCGATCGCCAAGTTGTTGCGATCGATCGCGAGGGGGCAGAGAGTTTTGGCGATCGATCGGTGTTGATCGCGATCGATCGCCAGTGTTAATATTTTGAAAAATAAAATATTTTGTGGAATTTGATTTTAATGCCGATGATAACATGATATATTGTTGGCATTGTTGTAGCACCATCACAGGGGACAGGACAACGAGGCACTTAGCTATTGACAACTGCTTTATCTCGTTTGTGTCGCAGTACAGGTACGTGTTGACGTACGGAGTATAGATATGATATGATGATGCTATTATGGTTTTGATATCATATGATTTATGTTATCGTTGTGTCATATGATTGGTAGTATCATATGCATGTGCATACATAGATTTCATATGATTGGTATGGATGCCTTGATAGATATGTGTATATGCTTTGGTACGATCATTGTCTTGATAGATATACCTGGTGGGGTATATGCTTGGACTGCCACGATAGATATGCTAGTGTTGGGCATATGCTTTGACTGGGATCGGTGCCTGGATAGATATGCTAGTGTGGGGCATATGCTTGGGCTGGGATCGTTGCCACGATAGATATACTACATATGCTTTGGCTTGAGAGATATACGCCTGGTGTGGGTATATACTCTGGTTATTATCACAGATGAGTATGGTATATGATATGTGCTGCTAATATGAAGATGTGATGTGGTTTCACTGACATATTGAGCTGAATAGGCATATCATATGAGACTCGTGATAATAGGGAACTTGTTGAGACATGTCATGACATAGTGCATTTGTGGATGCATGATACAGAACATTCACGTTATCTGATTTATTGTGCTTTATCATTGATATTGATATTGTGTTTTGATATTGCACTGAGATAGTTGTTATCTATACTCACGTTGTGAATGTTTCTGTAGGGACTCATAGACGTGGGGAGCGTGAGTCATGATTTCCGCTGCGAGGGGAACCACTGCCTAGGAGTTCTGTTGAATTAGGTTGTTTATGTACATGATATGTATAGTTTGTTAGGTTTTTGATAACCTTGTAAACAACTTAACTAGTATGAACTCTTAATCTGTGCATGGTATATTACTTAATTCAGACTCACATATGTATGTTTAATGGACACATAATGGATTAAGTAAATCAGGCCCCACAAAGTGGGAGTGGGAGCACGTATCTATGGACCTTGTGACCCACTTGCCAAGGATGGCCTCGGGATTTGATGCGATTTGGGTGATCGTGGATAGGCTGACGAAGGTAGCTCACTTCATCCCTTGTCATGTGTCTTTTACATACCTAAATATGGCCCAATTATATGTGCGGGATGTGGTGAGGTTGCATGGGGTTCCAGTCTTGATTGTGTCTGACAGAGACCCAAGGTTTACTCCACATTTCTGGGAGGGTCTTCAGACAGCTTTGGGTACAGAGGTGAGACTGAGTACAACTTATCACCCTCAGACAGATGGTCAGACAGAGCGTACCTTACAGACGCTTGAGGACATGTTGAGGGCATGTGTTTTGGAGTTTGATACTCTGTGGCAAGATTCAGTACCACTAGTAGAGTCCTCTTATAATAACAGCTATCAGGCGTTTTGAAGCTCTTTGTGGGCGACGTCGTAGATCACCGTTGTACTGGGAGGAGTTGATTAGTAAGACGGTCGGAGGACCGGGTATGATTGAGGATATGGAAGGAAAGATTAAATTAATACGTCAAAGATGAAAGCGGCCCAGGATAGGCAAGCTCCCTATGCCAATAAGCGGCGATGACCGCTAGAATTCCAATCAGGAGACAAGGTCTTCTTGAAGATCTCACCCTTTAAGGGTGTGGTTCGGTTTGGTATGCGGGAGAAGTTATCTCCGAGGTATGTTGGGCCGTATGAGGTATTGCAGCGTATCGGTACTTTGGCCTACCGTTTGGGCTCTACCGCCGTCTTTATCTGGTATTCATGATGTTTTTCATGTCTCTATGTTGCGTAAGTATGAGCCAGATCCGTCTCATATTTTACAGCCTTCAGAGGTTCAGTTGAGTTCAGATGTAATCTGTGTCGAACGACCAGTCAGAATTCTGAATCGAGAGGATCGCAGACTTCGAAGCAAGGTTATACCGATGGTCAAAGTCCAGTGGATCGTCGCGGTGTCAAGGAGGCTACGTGGGAGACGGAACGGCATATGGTACAGCACTACCCGGAAACTATTCTCTGGTATGTGATTTATGTTTAGTTTCATTTTGGGGTAAGTGCATGCGATTTCGAGGATGAAATCTTATAAGTAGGGGAGTAATGTGATGTCCTCGAAATGATTAATTACAATTAAGGAATTAATTATGTTAATATGATTAATTGTGTGGATAATTGATTTATGTGTTGAAATTAATTATCATGATGCAATGTTGAGTCACATGATAGGCGTGACCCGGGGGATTACGTTTCACGGTGCATGTTATGCATGTTGGGTAATGAAGTGTTAACATGATTTATTGTGTTGATTGTTAATTATGAGGAAATTATGGATTTATTGAAGTTGGATGCATTTTTGTAAATGCTTTTAAAATACCATGTTAGGGTATTTTATACATCATGTTAATTGATGGGGTACTATTTTATTAACCTTATAACCCTTTCCCCACCTTACCCAACTCACTTTTTCCCTCTACACTTAAAATCCCCAAATCACTCTCAAACCCTACCCAATCCCCCTATTTTCGAAATTCACCAAGGAAGGGGAAGGAAAGCTCCACAAAACCTTTGTTTGTGTGATCTTTGTTAAGATTTGGAGTCTTCAAGACGTATGGAACCAATCCTAAAGTTTTTATGATGTTTGGTTTTGAAATGGGATGATTTTGAAGTGATTTATGTGGGTTTGTTTTGAGTATGTGTTGTATGTTGTTGGGGTATGATTTTTGAAGTGTTTTATGTGGGTTTTATTGAGTTATGATGGTATTAGTGTTGCTGGGAAGTTTGGGTTTGAATGGTATGGGATGAGCTTGCAAGATGCTCAAAAAAAATGGTGGAAATCGCACACCAGCAGGTGGCGATCGATCGCCCTGTATGAGGCGATCGATCGCCGAAGGCCAGTAGCCATTTTACGCAGCAGGCGATCGATCGCCTCAGATGAAGCGATCGATCGCCGCAAGGCAAAAAGTGAGGCGATCGATCGCCTCGTGCAGCGATCGATCGCCGCTGTTTAAAACATGACAAATGATGTTTTTTGTTGAATTTTTGGTATTTGGCTATTGTTTAGCTTCTAATATTGATTTGTGTGGTTGTGTAGAACCACCCCAGGTGCCAACAACATCGAGGAGATAAAGTTCTCCAACTTCTCCACTTTTGGGAATTAAGTTACGTAAGAGAAATACGGGCATCGGGCGGTAAACCATACTCCTATACTATGATCATGCTATGATTGCATAAGTATTTACGATGTTATGACGATGATTATGATAAGTAAGTTTATGATGATGATGTGTATGATGAATAAAGATGACAAGATGTTTACGATGATGTTATGATAAGTAAGTTTATGATGATGATGTTTATATGATGTTTAATAATGATACGATGTTTATGATATACGGTGTTTATGAAAGGGTAAGATGCCCATATCGTAAGATGCCATGCGATGTTTATGAAAGGGTAAGATGCCCATATGGTAAGATGCCATACGACGTTTATGATATGGTAAGATGCCATACGATAGGGTAAGATGATCATATGCATGAATGTGAATCAGGGTCAACAAAAAGAAGTTAACGAATAACCATCAAGTTTACTTAACTAGGATTTCGTACATTTACTGTTATATTTTGTTATGATGTTCATATGATGATGATGTTATAAGATGATGATGCTTATATGTTGATGATGTTATAAGATGGTGATATTTATAAGATGATGATGTTTTACAAGATGATGATGTCTATAAGATGCTATGATGTTTATGATGAATATTAAACTATGTTACTAGAAATGGTAGAATGTCCGGTGGTTGTTATGGGTAAGCGAGGAAGGTACTTGCCGCTGACATAACTAGCGAGGAGATACATCCGCTATCAAGGCGTAGCGAGGGGTATCACAGTTCCGCTAAGCGAGGAGATACATCCGCTATCAAGGCGTAGCGAGGGGTATCACAATTCCGCTTTATGTCGAGCGAGGGGGCCAATTGTACTGCTGCCATAATAGAACCAGGACAGTCCCATTTCTAATTAACATTGTTGGTTATGAGCATATATGCGAAGTATGATTTTAATCATTCATGTCAAGAACTAATGATTATATGCATGGCTATGAAACAGGGACAACCAAAGAGGGTTAATGCGATTAACCAGGAAGTATACGTTACCAATTACTTTCATGCATTTGTTTATATGCCATTACCTTATGATGTTAAGTAATGATGTACATGCTCATGATAGGTTGTTCATGTAGGTACACCTTTGGATTTGGAGGGCTATGGGCCGGGTTGAGGCAGTAAGCTTCGAGGAGCATTGTGAATTAGGATGCAGGATTTCGTATAGTCTATACTCTAAGAGTAGTGTGAATCTATAACTTTACATTCATTATTGGGAATGTAATTAATTAGCTTTTGAAGTTTTATTTTGGCCTGTAATCCTATTAGCTCACGTAATAATCGGAACCATAAACTGTCTGTGATGCATGCTTAGCCCTGATTATGTCTTGATTATGATGTTAAGGTAGGAAGACCCTACACCTACTGCCCGAAAATAAACATGCCGCGATCGATCGCCATATCTCGCGATCGATCGCCAAGACCCCTGCGATCGATCGCCCACCTTTCGCGATCGATCGTCGCTACTGCTCATCGCCTTCCCAAATCATTATCAAGGCTTGATCGATCGGCGCCAAGCTGCGATCGATCGCGACCCACGGGTTTCCAAAAAATTCGAGCTTTAATGGTGTTTTTACACCCAAACTCAAAACCAACACCCCATACACCTTCAACAACTCAAATACTCCATTTAAAACCAATAACAACTCCAAAAACTCAACTTTGGATTTTTAACCAAAAATCCCTAAATTCCAAATCCAACATAATACCCAACCAAAATCAACAATACTACTACCAAATCGAAGAAAATGACGAGGAGAAGATTAATACCTGATTATCTTCGAGAAATCCAGCTCCCGAGCCAAGCTACCAGCGATTTCTCCTCCAATGAAGAAAAGAGGGGAAATGGGGGAGAGGGGTTGGGCGCAGAGAGAGGGGTGAGAGAGAGGGAATTCGTGCAATGACGGAATACCGAATCTACTTGGTATATATAGTACCAAAACTCCAAAATACCAATCCCTCCACAAATACATCATGCCTCAATACAAATCATATGTTTTCAATTATTACCTCCCAATCTCTATTTTCATTACCAGCCCCAGTACAAAGTACTCCGGACCCCAAATCCCACCGAAAACCAAATTCCAAGGTTATCACCACGATGAGAATACAATCTCATCCCTTGGATCCAACGACTCCAAATACCGGATGTAAAATCCTCGGGAGTCCCAAATCCACAATTAATTCATAATTGCCATAAACAAAATCCATTAAGGATCAATACCACTCCGGGATTAACACCATTAATTCCCGGGCATCACAATTATCCCCAACTAATAAAATTTCGTCCTCGAAATTTGCACGGCGTACTCCACGTAACGCCGAAACCACACAATCCAAACGGATCTACATCGTCGAGTCATGAACATATCATGAACGACATACCAGCCGCGAGGACAACGATCTCACACTAAAATCTGGAATGAAGTAAGTCTCCCAAACCAACACAAACTCAAGAAAGACGTCAGCATTCCCCGATGCTAACCATCTCAAAAGCAGTCAGCCAACCATAACTGCAACTCAACGAATCATTCGTGATTCCAAAATAAATATCGCCTCGATGATATCTCTACGATTTAGCCTACGATGTTAAACATACATCGTTACCAAGGAAACCACGAGTACACTACAGTGTACTTATACCAAATCCGGTTTCCGCTCTCCAATTTCCATCTCCATCAAAGGAGTAGTTGTACCACCTTGCAACACAGATCGGGCCACTCACCGCCACCGATCAACGCAAAACACATCTCCAAAGATGCCTACATCCGCATGTTCCAAGAATCATATCTGTGATGACCAGGGATTATAGGTGTTAATCCCGTAGTATTAATAATCCCTAAAGTGGTTTTACGTGGCGATTTGGGATTTAATCGAGGTGTTGGGCCTTCTGGGCTCGTTTATTTGGGCAGTTGGGATCGTTGGATCCAGAGGTTGAGATTGTATTCACATTACGGTGTAAAACCTAAGAGTTGGGTTTTTGATGTGTCTCGGAATCTCGGGTGCTGTGTGAGCACCGGTAGGGGATTTTGGAGTTAGAGAGAGAGTTTTTGAAAACAGATGATTTTTAAGGAATCATGATGTATTTGTGGGGCTATTAATTTTTCGGGGTATTTTTGCTATAAATACCATTTGAACCCAAAATTTTACATTTAATTTCTTTTTCAGCCCTCTCCTTCCTCTCTCTTTCCCGTCCGCGCCATTCCCGATCTTCCCCTGCCTCCGCGCGTAAAAGCGCCTCGCCCGCCGCCGTCCGGCCGCCGTTCGGGGCGTGCGACCTATCACCGTCTTCGTCTCGACGAGGCGCTTCTTTCCCCTCCATCAATTCGAGGTTTCGTCGCGTCCTGGAGTCGGATTTTACAGAAAGGCGTCGATCCCCAAAAGTTAGGGTTCATCGATTTTGAACGATTTTGCTTCCGATTTTCGTTGGGTAATCTCCCTTACCCCTTGTTCGTCTTTTTCGTGCAATTCCCTGCCATTTTTGTGTTCGATTTGTTCGGATTATTGTTGTTGGTGGGATTGGTTCGAAATTTTGGTTGTATGCATGAAGTGGGTTCGAATTTTGGGGGTTTTGGAAGGGTTGTGGTGATTCTTGTTATGGATTGATTAATTCATGTTGTTGACGCATTATAATGCTTGATTGTGTTCGGAATTGAAGAATTGGATTCGAAATTAGGGCTTTGGATTTCGAATTTGGGGGTTTGGCATGTGGGATGATTATTCATGCTATGGGTTGATTAATTGACGTTTTAGATGAATTATGGTATTTTATTGGGTTCGAAATTGTGAGATTAAGGTTCGATTTTTGTAGGGCATTCTTGAACAAATTTCGATTGTCTCATTTATTCCTTCCCTGCATGTACCCTGCCCCGGGTCTTTTAAGAGGTTAATTGTCGTGTGTTGACAATATTTTGAGGGATATGGGTGTGCTTGAGCATAGGTTACATGTTCGTAAATAATTGTGAATTATTTTATCGTGTTAGCACATCATTCCTCGGGGCATGGAACTCGAGCAAGGTTTGGCTCGGACTTCGGTAATTTAAGGTACGTGCGACGTACGAGCATTACTATATATATGTGAAATGCATAAGGTGTTTTTGATTGCATTGAATGTTTTGCGTATGGTTATACATACATGTTGATATAGCCAAGGAATGACCCAAATCTTGATATCGCCGCTTGTAGCGTGCGTGACACTAGAGTAGGATGACTCTTGCATGATATATGGGGTACTGGGTTTATATGACTATATTATGAGACATTTGAGATGTCTAGGTTTGTAGAATCATGTATTCTTCGTAAGACATTTGAGATGTCTAAGTTCGTAGAATCGTGTATTCATTACGAGACATTTGAGATGTCTAAGTTCGTAGAATCGTGTATTCATTACGAGACATTTGAGATGTCTAGGTTTGTAGACTCATGTATTCATTATAAGACACTTGAGATGTCTAAGTATAATGAAGGAATGGTAAAATAAATGCTAAGGCATTTGAGCTATCTGTGATTGATAGCAAGGTTGTGAAATCAGTATTAGATATTGTGATATCTGTAATTGCATGTTTAATGAAATTGTAATCACTATATGTTGATATTCGAGGATTAGGCATGCGATGAGTTAATCAATGCGTTGATTTACTGATTTATGAGATTTGATGAGTTTGATGTTGTGAGAACAGGGACAGTACACGGAATCCCGGATGAGGATGTTGCCATCCAGGGAGTATCATTTAAATTCATTAGTATTTACTTGCGTTGTAAATTATGAATTTCATTATTATGATTATGGGATTTTGTGTATTGGTATGCTCACCCCGTTGGGGGCTGTCTCTGTTGGGACAGGTGGACAGGTACATCGATGGCTATGGAGCTGAGCTCGAGCTGTTGATTTGAGGTACTCCCAGGATCGTGGTACCAGGGCTTGATGGAGCACGGTATCGTATAGAGTACCTATATATACACCTGAGGATTTATACATATTCATATTCATGATGCTCGCATGTGAGCACGATTATACTTGTATATGGATTGTATATAAAGGCATGAGCCTTTCTCTCTTTCATTTAAGGTTGCATGCAATTAGGTTGAATTGCTAGAATGATATGAGAGTCATTGGTGTATTATGTGGGTGTTGGAACCCACTTTTGTTGACATATGTGTGGTGTCTTCCCTGGCTGGGAATCTACTTGTATTACTGCTTTCTGTTGAGTATTATGTGTTCCCTGGCCGGGAATTTTGTTATGTGTTGTACTCTGTTTTGGGATAGCTCTATTTATGGGGAGACTCTGCCCAAATTTTTGTAAAAGTTTACAATGTGAAAAGTGGCACCAAGGGGTTGGTAAAGGGCAAACATATGAGTCTTTTATTGACAGGCAATGATTAAGTATCATCAGAGCTTCCCGATTGACATTTTATAGAAAGCATGTACCACACATAGTGGTTAATACACTAATCAAGGTTTTAAGGGCTTGGGGTCCTTACATTAGTGGTATCAGAGCAGTGGTTGCTCATTGGGGCTGTTAAGGGCCTAGGAAGTTATTGATAGCACATATTTATGCATGATGGCATTAATGTTGTATGACATAACACATTGTTTATGTGCTCTTATGATATGAAAAGTGGTATTGCTAACCATTGTGGTTGCAGGAATCGTGTGGAACACGATAGGATGACATTTATGGGGATGTCTGGCACTCCGTGTGTTATGTGCCAAGGAAGCTGGTTTTAAGAAAATCAGATAAAGGGATATTTCCGAGGTAACATGTATTTTACGTTGTCTTGTTGACACATGATGAATGCAAAGTGGTGCATTGAGGTTATGATATATGTTATTGTGCATTGTTTTTGCATATGCATGTCTTGAGTCAAAGTTATCTTAGTAAGGATTTTAATGGCTTATGCTAAAGTCCATATGAAGCGATGAAGAGTCCCGCTTATATGGAGTAGCAACGCTAAAGTCCATTGGAAGCGATGAAGAGTTCCGCTTACATGGAGTAGCAACGCTAAAGTCCAGTGGAAGCGAGGAAGAATTCCGCTTTCCTGGAGTAGCAAGAAGCATTAAAATGTACTAATGATAAGGGCTCAGGATGAAATAAGGATTTAAAGAAGGATATCATGACATTTATTTGTGAAACCATACATTCTCATAATGTGTTTTTATTATGAATTGAATGTGGATGCATAGCGTATATGGCTATTGTTGTTAACCCTGATGGTTGCAGGTTACAGGAAATATGGAGTATAAAAAGGAATGATGATTATGCATTCCAGGAGTCCTGCTTATGACAGTGAGAATTCTTATACTTATGCTTGACCGCTAAAAATGTGGAGCGGGCGGGGATGCTCGCTTGCACATGGAGGCGGGGTATTCCATACGAAGCGAGGATGATATACCGCTTGTATGAAGAAGCTTATGCTTGTACCGCTAAAAATGTGGAGCGGGCAGGGATGCTCGCTTGCACATGGAGGCGGGGTATGCCATACGAAGCGAGGATGAGATACCGCTTGTATGAAGAAGCGAGGATGAGATGCCGCTTGTTAGGATGATGATTCATTCCTATGTGATGACACGGATGATAGCGGTGATGTGTCCCGCTGTGTCGATTTATATTCATTTCCCTATGAGGACACGGTTTATAGCGACGGTTCATTCCGCTATATTTATTGGCGATGGTTCATTCCGCCAGGCGTATTTATAGCGACGGTTCATTCCGCTATATTTATTGGCGATGGTTCATTCCGCCAGGCGTATTTATAGCGACGGTTCATTCCGCTATATCTATTGGCGATGGTTCATTCCGCCAGGAGTATTGATAGCGATGGTTCATTCCGCTATATCTATTGGCGATGGTTCATTCCGCCAGGTGTATTTATAGCGACGGTTCATTCCGCTATATCTATTGGCGATGGTTCATTCCGCCAGGTGTATTTATAGCGACGGTTCATTCCGCTATATCTATTGGCGATGGTTCATTCCGCCAGGTGTATTGATAGCGATGGTTCATTCCGCTATATTGATTGGCGATGGTTCATTCCGCCAGGAGTATTTATAGCGATGGTTCATTCCGCTATATCTATTGGCGATGGTTCATTCCGCCAGGTGTATTGATAGCGATGCCTCTTTCCGCTACTATGTGGACGATGATTCATGCTCAGGAGTATAGCGAGGTTTCATGCCACTTATTATATGACGAGGTGTCATGCCGTCGATTCTATAGCGAGGGATTTTGCCGCTATGTACTCAGCACAGGATTTTGCCGCCTTCGAGCGATGGGTGCTGATTACGCACTATTATTGAGCGACGGAGACAGGTATGACGCTATATCACTAGCGATGAGGTATGAGATATTGCTATTTTATTAGCTTTATTGTAGCTGGCATGCATTGATATACATGTTTTATTATGCCTATTTTACTAGCATGATAGTGGATGACATACGCTGAGGTACATGTATCGTCACTAGTGGGCAATGTTTTAGATGCCATGAGTTGGCATGTGTCGTCACGGGATGACGATGACGATGGTGTAGGAGATGTCTTATTAGACATGCATCATCGTTACGATGATCGATGCGTTGAGTATACGTATTCTGTGGTATGCCTTGGGTGCCAGTACCGAGCACAAGGTGGTGTGTGCGACACCGATGGACGTGACCCTTATACCGAGCGGGTTGCTCGAGGAATGGATGGATGCGCTGTACATGGGATTGTACCGCAGTTTACGATTGGGGCGATCATATTACGAGTGGTGATACCCTAGAGGTATGCTCGTTGGAATGGCTTTTGGCCATGTTTTTGACGATAGGAGTAATCGTGGAGGAAATTACTCGCTTTCTGTCGATGTGACATGTGGTAGACATGATCACACCACCCTTGAGGGTGTAGGATGGGTCCTAAGGGAGTAGGATCAGGTTATGTTAAGTACATAGGGACATTGGGTTGTCCAGGGTGTATCGGCATTGAGGAATGTTGGATAAAGACCCACTACTCTATTGAGTTTTCTCCCATAGTATGTTATACCATGTGGAAACGTCCGTCTTATTGGTAGGTTTGAGGTAAACCTAAAGAGGCAGAGACTAGGTTGTCTGCCGCGTGTGTGTAGCACCATGATGGGCTTGCTAGAGCCGTTACACTGCTCGTTGGAACCAAGTTTGGCAAATCGTAAGGTGATACGATGAGGATTGTGGTGGACTCTAGTAGTCACCATGTCATTGAGGTTAAGGTTGTTCATGCCTCACTGAAACGTGTATACGTTTATGTTTAAATCTTGGAGACTTGTCTGGGACAGCTCAGGATGTTGGAGTACCAACAAGAGAGTCATCAGGTTGTTATTGACTCAATCTAAAGGAACCCGTGTATTGGGATACAATGGGTGTTATTATATCCAGTTTTTCCGAACGATGGTTCGAGACTTGTGGATCTCGAGTTCGATGGCATTTCCCTTGCGAGGAAGGAGGTAGTATTATACCTATTTGGGAATCTTGAAAGATTCGGTAAGTTGGTACAAGTGGTGTTGATTTTGGGAATCACACCGTGTATTGTTAATCGTCGATTTTCATCCTCCACTGAGTAAGGAATGACTCAGAATTGACGGTTGTGTTTGGGGCTTAGGGATATGTGGTAGATACCCGAGCCGAGTGCATTGAGTATGCATGCGACATCAGTGCTTAGGCAGGTATACCGGTGAGTATACGGATGCCAGTTATTGATTTCCTCTCTGTTAAGCATAGAGTTATGCTATTTTTGGATGGTTAAATCTCTGATGAGAGATATGGAACACCTTGAGATTGGGAATCTCCATGGCACGATGATTGAGGGATAATCGTGAAGTTAGTTGACTCCCTTGAGGAGGGATTTTCTTGTGAGGGTTAAGGTATTTCCCTTGCTAGTGTTTTCTTTCGAGTTATGCGACAGCCTTCCCAAGTTTGGATTGTTAAATCCGAGGATTTTCAAGGGATGGCAGGATTTCGGATTGGTTGAGTGTCGCTGACGACACAAGCGTTGAGGATGCAATGGGTTTATTGCATGCCCCTTAAGAATTTAAACTCTGCGGAGTCTCGGTTGTTATTTATGATCAGAACGTGATTCTTGGAACATCCGGAGGTGGACATCTTGTGAGATGTCTTTTGTTTGAATTTGTGGCCGTGAGTTGCCCAAATTAAGTTGCAATGAGGCGACTACTCCTTCGATGGAGGAAGTTTGAAGTGGAAACCAGGTTTGGTATGTGTACACCGTGGTTGTACTAGTGTTTCCTTCGTAACGATGTATGTTAGACATCGTGAGTCTTGATAGAGATGTCATGGAATGATATCTACGATAGAATCAGGAGCGATTCGAATCCTTGCAGTTTCAGTTGACTAACTGCTTTTGGACTGTTAGCGTTGAGTTGTGCTGACGCTCTTCGACGTTATGATGGATTTGGAAGTCTATTCCACTCCAGAGTTTGACACGAGGTCAACGTTCTTACGGTTGAGGTGTCATTCAGGATGTGTTCGTACTGTTGTATTAGATCGAAGGATGACTGTCCGATCTACAGTCGTAAGTATTGGTTGATTTGCAGTCATGAGAGGCTGACTTCTGGGATGACCCGCATCGAGGTACGTTTTACCTCTTGGGTGTTATGTTGGTTATGGTATGTCGCTCTGTTTCAGAGATTAGATGAGAGGTAAGTATCCTCGCGTTTATTAATACGATTCTGATATGGTCAAGAATCGAGGTTCTGGCTTCATGTTGTTGTGTAGCCTGGGTGTTACGTGATACACCAGTGCTAATTTCGAGGACGAAATTCTTTTAGTGGGGGATATTGTGATGACCAGGGATTATAGGTGTTAATCCCGTAGTATTAATAATCCCTAAAGTGGTTTTACGTGGCGATTTGGGATTTAATCGAGGTGTTGGGCCTTCTGGGCTCGTTTATTTGGGCAGTTGGGATCGTTGGATCCAGAGGTTGAGATTGTATTCACATTACGGTGTAAAACCTAAGAGTTGGGTTTTTGATGTGTCTCGGAATCTCGGGTGCTGTGTGAGCACCGGTAGGGGATTTTGGAGTTAGAGAGAGAGTTTTTGAAAACAGATGATTTTTAAGGAATCATGATGTATTTGTGGGGCTATTAATTTTTCGGGGTATTTTTGCTATAAATACCATTTGAACCCAAAATTTTACATTTAATTTCTTTTTCAGCCCTCTCCTTCCTCTCTCTTTCCCGTCCGCGCCATTCCCGATCTTCCCCTGCCTCCGCGCGTAAAAGCGCCTCGCCCGCCGCCGTCCGGCCGCCGTTCGGGGCGTGCGACCTATCACCGTCTTCGTCTCGACGAGGCGCTTCTTTCCCCTCCATCAATTCGAGGTTTCGTCGCGTCCTGGAGTCGGATTTTACAGAAAGGCGTCGATCCCCAAAAGTTAGGGTTCATCGATTTTGAACGATTTTGCTTCCGATTTTCGTTGGGTAATCTCCCTTACCCCTTGTTCGTCTTTTTCGTGCAATTCCCTGCCATTTTTGTGTTCGATTTGTTCGGATTATTGTTGTTGGTGGGATTGGTTCGAAATTTTGGTTGTATGCATGAAGTGGGTTCGAATTTTGGGGGTTTTGGAAGGGTTGTGGTGATTCTTGTTATGGATTGATTAATTCATGTTGTTGACGCATTATAATGCTTGATTGTGTTCGGAATTGAAGAATTGGATTCGAAATTAGGGCTTTGGATTTCGAATTTGGGGGTTTGGCATGTGGGATGATTATTCATGCTATGGGTTGATTAATTGACGTTTTAGATGAATTATGGTATTTTATTGGGTTCGAAATTGTGAGATTAAGGTTCGATTTTTGTAGGGCATTCTTGAACAAATTTCGATTGTCTCATTTATTCCTTCCCTGCATGTACCCTGCCCCGGGTCTTTTAAGAGGTTAATTGTCGTGTGTTGACAATATTTTGAGGGATATGGGTGTGCTTGAGCATAGGTTACATGTTCGTAAATAATTGTGAATTATTTTATCGTGTTAGCACATCATTCCTCGGGGCATGGAACTCGAGCAAGGTTTGGCTCGGACTTCGGTAATTTAAGGTACGTGCGACGTACGAGCATTACTATATATATGTGAAATGCATAAGGTGTTTTTGATTGCATTGAATGTTTTGCGTATGGTTATACATACATGTTGATATAGCCAAGGAATGACCCAAATCTTGATATCGCCGCTTGTAGCGTGCGTGACACTAGAGTAGGATGACTCTTGCATGATATATGGGGTACTGGGTTTATATGACTATATTATGAGACATTTGAGATGTCTAGGTTTGTAGAATCATGTATTCTTCGTAAGACATTTGAGATGTCTAAGTTCGTAGAATCGTGTATTCATTACGAGACATTTGAGATGTCTAAGTTCGTAGAATCGTGTATTCATTACGAGACATTTGAGATGTCTAGGTTTGTAGACTCATGTATTCATTATAAGACACTTGAGATGTCTAAGTATAATGAAGGAATGGTAAAATAAATGCTAAGGCATTTGAGCTATCTGTGATTGATAGCAAGGTTGTGAAATCAGTATTAGATATTGTGATATCTGTAATTGCATGTTTAATGAAATTGTAATCACTATATGTTGATATTCGAGGATTAGGCATGCGATGAGTTAATCAATGCGTTGATTTACTGATTTATGAGATTTGATGAGTTTGATGTTGTGAGAACAGGGACAGTACACGGAATCCCGGATGAGGATGTTGCCATCCAGGGAGTATCATTTAAATTCATTAGTATTTACTTGCGTTGTAAATTATGAATTTCATTATTATGATTATGGGATTTTGTGTATTGGTATGCTCACCCCGTTGGGGGCTGTCTCTGTTGGGACAGGTGGACAGGTACATCGATGGCTATGGAGCTGAGCTCGAGCTGTTGATTTGAGGTACTCCCAGGATCGTGGTACCAGGGCTTGATGGAGCACGGTATCGTATAGAGTACCTATATATACACCTGAGGATTTATACATATTCATATTCATGATGCTCGCATGTGAGCACGATTATACTTGTATATGGATTGTATATAAAGGCATGAGCCTTTCTCTCTTTCATTTAAGGTTGCATGCAATTAGGTTGAATTGCTAGAATGATATGAGAGTCATTGGTGTATTATGTGGGTGTTGGAACCCACTTTTGTTGACATATGTGTGGTGTCTTCCCTGGCTGGGAATCTACTTGTATTACTGCTTTCTGTTGAGTATTATGTGTTCCCTGGCCGGGAATTTTGTTATGTGTTGTACTCTGTTTTGGGATAGCTCTATTTATGGGGAGACTCTGCCCAAATTTTTGTAAAAGTTTACAATGTGAAAAGTGGCACCAAGGGGTTGGTAAAGGGCAAACATATGAGTCTTTTATTGACAGGCAATGATTAAGTATCATCAGAGCTTCCCGATTGACATTTTATAGAAAGCATGTACCACACATAGTGGTTAATACACTAATCAAGGTTTTAAGGGCTTGGGGTCCTTACAATATCTTGGTCCAAATACACCATCGAGACTCCACAATGTCTCAAGTTCCCGAAAGGACATGCAAGAAAATCAATTGCATTCCTGCCACACGTGTCAACCACGACACCTAACAAATCCGAATCCTGACCATCCCTCGTTTACCCAAGGATTCAACAATCCTTATACAGGGAGGCTATGAATTATCCAGTAAGAATTACCATGACCCCAAAGAATTCCCTCCTCAGAGGGAGTCAACCGGACCTCACGATCATTCTTCAGAATACATCGTGTCATCGAGATCACCAATCTCAAGGTGCCACAATCTCTCACCGGAGATTCATTCATCCAAGCATACTAACCCGATGCTCGACGAGTACTAAGAAAATGATGGCATTCGTATACACACACCGGCATACAAGACTAAGCACCAATACTACCTGCATACCCAATGCAATCGACTCGGGCATCACCAATCATACCCAGAGCCCCAAAAACAACTGTCAATCCCCAGTTATTCTCACATCGCGGAAAATGATGATTGACGTACCAATGATCAAAGGTGTGATTCCAACATCAACACCGCACCAACCGACTCATCGAGTCTACAAAGATTCCCAAAAGGTAGATATATTAATACCGCCTTCCTCTCAAGGAAAATGTCATGTACCATGACCCTCCAACCTCGAACCACCGTTCGGAAAACCTGAATACATTTCTACCAAAATATATCTCGGAATCAATAAATACACGACCGATTCAGAATAGTGCATCCTTGCAACTATTACCAATCCGAAATCTACATACACAACGTATACTCATTCTAACAATGCTTGTACCAATACCATAGTACTCTACAATCTCGAGCATTTCCCCGGAGACGTCTCCTTGAACGTCTCACCGAAAGGTAAGAAACCCATTACTCGGTCCAACACCAGTAATCATTACCATGGCTGATTAACAACCAACCCACGACCGCTACCAGCTGTCTCCATGACAGTATATCCAAATCTCTCCAAGAGATACACCAACATAGTAGTGTCACTCCACTAACTATATTTCACGATTCCAATTGTGTTTTCCCATTGCATTTCATATGCAAGGACTCAACCAGAACTAACAACGACTTGTTGACACTCACGTTGGTACTCCCAACAAAACTGAGCTGTCCCAGTACAAGTCCCTCAAAGCATTTGATGTAGAAACGTCCCCGTGAGGTATTCCCTGAATTAAACCTCATGTCACATAGTGACTACAAGAGCCAACTATAACCCTCTTCGTATCATCATACGATTCGCCAAACTCGGTTCCAACGAGCAGTATAATGGCTACAACAAGCACACTATAACATTGCAACAATACTTGACTAACAGATCGCTGCCTCCTTAGGTTTGTACCAAACCTACCAACGTATCATATGTCCCATTCCGATATACCATTCCGTCCAAACAATTAGAAATTGGGTCATCACCCGATATTTCTCTAAAACATCAAAGCACAATGGACATCCCGGTGTCCTTACTCAACCCCAATGCAATCCTATCCATTAGGATTTAATTCCACACCCTCACGGGTGGGTGTGACCATGTCTACGACACGTCACATCGACAAAAGCGAGTAGTTTCCTCAATAATTACTCTTACCACCAATCACTTGGCCATAGGCATACCAGCGAGTATACCCAAAGGTACCATTGCTCACAAATATTTACCTCAAATGCATGATGCGGTACACTCACCGGTACAGTGCATCCAATAATTCATCGAGCAAACCTGCTCGGCGTAATGGTCTCGTCAACCGGTGACGTAGACATCACCTTGTGCCCATCATCGGCACTCAAACCATACGACTAAATACGCACATTCAGACGTATTATTCATCGAAATAACGTTAGCATCTACATAGAACATCCACAATGCCATCGTCATCCTGTGGCGGTATATGTCAACATATGACATCCGAAATAACATCGTCAACTCGTGACGGTACATGTCAACGCATGACATCTAAAATAACATCGTCAACTTGTGACGGTACATGTCAACACCTGACATTCAAAATCTCATCGTCAAACACGTGACGGTATATGTCAACACATGACATCCACATTCATGCTAACAAAACAGTAATATACCATACCTCATCGCTAACAAGATAGCGGCATACATGTCTCCGTCGTCCAATGGCGGTACATAATCAACACCCATAGCTCCCGGGCGGCACAGTCCCGTGCTACGTAGATAGTGTTGGGATATGCCCTAAGATAACTCATTAGATGATTGTTTATGACATACACTGTATTATGATTTTGTTAATGACAATTCATTATTATATATTATTCGAGTATATCTGTGTAATATGAATTAATATATAAGTTAATGTCCTTAGAATAATATTGTATTGTTCTTAAAGATTGTCCCTAGTCAAGTATTATCATGAATAAGGATAATGATAATGCATTGAGACTAGTATGTTTTGATTGATGAATTGTTCATAGATATGAGATATCAAATCAACACATGGCTACATGTTAGAGAACGATGTACTGGACAGACCCACCATGAGAATACTACATGGATAGTTATATGAACGTCATAAGCATTTCTCATAGTGATAATAATGTATGTAATCCTTACGACTTGAGATCACCAGAGATCCCAACATAAGGAGTAATGTATCTTGATATTGTCAAACGTTACCTGTAACGGGGTAAACTATAAAGACAATCATTGGATACACCACGAATTATGTAGAGGGATGTTGAGTGATCAAGAAAGGATTTGTCCCTCCTATATAACAGGAGAAGTGTTTGGGCCCTTGATCAAGTAAGACTAAAATGCATGGCCGTGCTCGAATGAGTCGATATGTGATATCGAGCTTATTCGTTCATTCTAGTTCTACTTGGGGATCAAGAAATAAAAGATTGAATATATGAGTATGACTATTCCATGACTCGTGTTCAATCTAAACAAAATGCACAAAGGGATTAAGTTACATGGTTAATATTATCACAGTCTGTAGGTTATGTCGAGTCAATGACATTCTTGTAATTTGGGTAGCCTTGATGTGTTGCTAGATACCGCTCATTGCTTGTGACATAAAATTAGATTTTATGCCGCTGCCAACATTGCAAGATCCTATCGGGTCACACAAAAGATTAAATCGATAAAGGGAGATATAATTCATTGGATAAATTAATTAATTAAGAAGATTCTTAATTATAAGTATTAGATGTATGCATTTAATTAATATATTGGGTATGGGCCAATGAGGCTTTGAGAAAGCCTTTAATTAAATCTAACATATATTATAATTTGTTAACAAGGTTAATCAAGAATTAATCAATCTTCAAAAACCTAATACCCTCAAAAGCTTGCTCTCGGCCGCCGCCTAATCTCGCCCTCCTTCACGCCGCCGCCGTGAATAGTGGTTGTTTGACGGCCGCCGTTGATCGGTTTCGAACCGTGAGTCTTGTTTTGGTTTAAGAACGAGTCTAGCAACTTGTTCTTGAACACCCTTTCGATTTGATCGTGTGGATACCGTGGAGACGAAGGTGCAAATATTTGTTCGTGACTCGTGGCCTTGCAACGAGGATTCTGCTACAAACACGCTACAAGGGTACGATTCTTAAACAATCTCAGTATGATTAACTTTGTATATGTCCAGTGGTAGGAATCAAGTTTTATTTTCCGCTGCATATTGCTTGATTGATTCCTAACAGATAGCAGCATAACCCATCACTATAAAATCAGCGGCATGGTCCCTTACCATAGAGTCAGCGGCATAAAACATCACTATAGATATCCGGCGGTATGAACCATTGCCATATATGTAGCGGAATGACCCATCGTTATATAATACCTGGCGGCATGAACCATCGCCAATAGATGTAGAGGAATGACCCATAGCTATATAATACCCGGTGGCATGAACCATCGCCAATAGATGTAGCGGAATGAACCATCGCTATGAATACCGGCGGCATAAACCATTGACAATAGAATAGCGGAATAAACCATTGCTATGATACCCGACGACATAAACCATCGCCAATAGAATAGCGGAATAAGCTATGAATACCCAGCGGCATAAACCATCGCCAATAGAATAGCGGAATAAACCATCGCTATGAATACCCGGTGGCATAAACCATTGCCAATAGAATAGCGTAATAAACCATCGCTATGAATACCCGGTGGCATAAACCATCTCCAATAGAATAGCGGAATAAACCATCGCTATGAATACCCGGCGGCATAAACCATCGCCAATTGAATAGCGGAATAAACCATCGCTATGAATACCAGGCGGCATAAACCATTGCCAATAGATTAGCGGAATAAACCATCGCTATGAATACCCGGCGGCATGAACCATCGCCAATAGAATAACGTCATGATATCCCTCGCTATAGAGCGTCAAATATCCCTCTTCGCTACTTCGCTTCGATATACCAACAACATAATATCCCTCGCTTAAGCGGCAAATATTCTTCATCGCGATGGTATGACAGCGGTGCCACTACTCCTCATTTTATCATGACAACGGAAATACCCCTCGCTTCGATATATTAACGGCATAATATCCCTCGCAATAGTAATATGATAGAGGAACTATCCTTCGCTTCGACATATTTGCGGCAAATATTCTTCATCGCTATAATATGACAGCGGCAAGTATTCACATCGCTACGCCATGTATGCAACCGCAATGCATAATCCATATCCCAATATACATCGCTATGAGTGTATTTTAATGCACCTCGCTTCAAATGTGACATGCGGAATTCACCATCTGTGATGCCCATGAATTATTGGTGTTAATTCCGGTGGTAATAACCCTTAATGGATTTTAAATGTGTCAATTGTGAATTGACTGCGGTTTTAGGACTCTCGGGGATTTTAAATCCGGTTTTTTTTTTGGAGTCGTTGGATCCAAGGGATGAGATTGTATTCTCATCGTGGTGATAACCTTGGAATTTGGTTCTTGGTGGAACCTGGGGTCCGGAGTACTTTGTACTGGGGCTGGTAATGGGAATTGAGGTTAGAGAGATGATTATTGAAAACAAATGATATTTAATGAATCATGATGTATTTGTGGAGGAGTCGGTATTTTGGAGCTTTGGAGCTATATATACCAAATAGACTCGGTGTTCCGTCATTGCACGGAATCTTCTCTCTCTCTCCCCTCTCCTACGCCTCCTCTCCTACGCCTCCTTCCCCACCCATGTTTTCCCTCTTTTCTCCATTGATGAAGAAATCGATGGTTGCTCTTCTGGGAGCCCGATTTCTTGAAGAAAGGCTGGTAATCTTCTTCTCCTCACCTTTAGCTTCGATTTGATTATAGTTTGTGCTAAATTGTTGAGTTTTGGGTTGGATTTGAGATTTGGGGGTTTTGGTTAAAAATCTAAAATGTTGATTTTAGTGTTTTTATTGAGTTTAAATGGTGTATTGGAGGTGTTGACGAAGTTAGGGGTGTTGGTTTTGAGTTTGGGTGTCAAAAACACCATGGAAGCTCGAATTTCTCGGAAAATCGCATGTCGCGATCGATCGCCGAGGAGGGCCGATCGATCTCGACGAGCTGCTGGAAATTTGTGGAAGATAAACAGTGCGGCGATCGATAACGACTTCTTGACGATCGATCGCGAGGCGTTTGACGATCGATCGCCAAGACATGGCGATCGATCGCGAGATAGTTCTGCCCGGCAGTGAGGAACGGCGATCGATCGTGCGTAAATGGCGATCGATCGCGGCTTGCTGAATAGTGATTTTTCACTATTTATTTTAAAACTTCGAATTTTCGGACTTGAGGTTTAAATAGCCGATTTCCGGGGCAATGTCTACATTCCAATGAGAATGCTATACTTTTAAAATGGATTGGTTGGAGCCAAAATTTAATAAAATGGAATACTCGATTGAGTAATTGGCTAACTTTTGAACTTGCAAAATGGAACATTTTGGGTATTATGCATGCTTAGCCGGGGGACTTTTATTTTTGTAATCGTCATAGATGGACGATAGGTTTGGAAATTGTGAACATGCTTGGGCACGTAATTGCATGCCTATGTTTAATTGGGAGTTATTTGCATGATAGCACTTAACTCATCGGGTCGTGGGACTCAGGCAAGGTTGGACTTGAACTACGGAATTATAATGTACGTGTGACGTACGAGCATAGCGTTTTATTATGATTGCAACTGTTGAGAGCATGGTACATTATATTGCAATAAATATATATATGGAAATGCATGATATATGGTATTAGTAATAAACGGTTATTGGAATGCATGGCTTATAGTAATTGCTACAAATGGTTATATATCCATTGAGAATCGTATGGTGCCGCTTTTGAGAGAGCAAGGATTGGGATGTTGTCGCCTTTGAGTGAACATCGGTTATGACGTCACTGCTGTTGAGCATGCGTGAGAATGAAATGCCGCTATTGTAGAGCGAGCAATGATATAGAACTATGGAACCATAAGTGAGATATATGAAATATCTGTAATCATTGTTTAATGATTTGATATTATTGATTATGATATCGGTATGTGGCAAATGGATAGTTAGTCAATATAATGATTAACTGGCATTTGGGAATTCGATTGTTTCAGTTATTTTGAGAACATGGACAGTACAGGGAATCCCGGATGAGGATGATACCATCCAGAGAGCATCTTTTATATTTCACAGCATTTATATGTTTGTAAAATATGAATTGTAGTATTGTGATAATGGGATTTGTGAAATTGGTATGCTCACCCCGTGTGGGGGCTGTCTCTGTTGGGGCAGGTGATTAGGTACATCGATGGCTTTGGAGACAAGCTCGAGCTATGGATTGGAGGTGCTACAAGGGATCGAAATACCAGTGACGGTATTGAGCACCGTATTTTATACATTTGATAACATACCTTTTTGATTGTGATGTCCCCGAAATGATTAATTGCAATTTGGGCATTAATTATGTTTACATGATGAATTATGGTGGTAATTGATTTATATGTTGAAATTAATTATCTTGTTGAAATGCTTAGTCACATGGTAGGCGTGACCGGGGGTGCATTTCAGGGTGCATGTTATGCATGTTGGGAAATGAGGTGTTGACATGATTTTAATTATATCGATTTGTTAATTATGTGGAAATTATGGATTTAGTGGAAGTTTGGTGCATTTTTGTAAAATGATTTTAAAAATATCATGTTGGGGTATTTTGTACATCATGTTAATTGTTGGGGTACAAGTTTTAATTAAAAACCCCCACCTTTATTCCCCACTAACCCCACCTCACCTTTCACTTTACCAAATCTTCAATTCCTCTCCCAACCCTAACCCTCACCCCCATTTTCGAGTTTGGCTTCAAGGTGGAAGAGAAGTCTTTGCAAAAACTCCATTCTTGTATGGATTTATTTTGTTTTGGGATGATATTGGAGTTTTTAAAATGGGTTTGTTGGGGTTGGTATTATTTTGGTTGGGTGTTGGATTTATGGTTGTTTGAGGGTGTATGATGAAGGTTTTTAGTGTTTATATGTTGTTGATGTAATGGTATTTGTGTTGGTGTTGTTGGGAAAGATTTATGCTCAAAAATGGTGAAGGATCGCGCACACAGCAGGTGGCGATCGATCGCTACAAATGTGGCGATCGATCGCTACAAACGTGCGATCACGTGCCCACGCACGTTTGCAGCCTCAAAACCCATCGTCAATTAATAACGATCATCAAAATAGAAGCCCCCCGGCTAAGCATGCATAATACCCAAAATATACCATTTAACAAGTTTAAAAGATATCCCAGAATTCAACCGGGAATTCCGTTAATTAATTTTGGCTCCAACCAATCCATTTTAAAAGCATAGCATTCCCATTGGAATGTAGACATTGCCCCGGAAATGGCCCCTTAAAACCTCGATTCCAAAGTCCCGACATTTTCCAAAATTTTGAAAAAAACAAAGGGAACAGTGCCGCGATCGATCGGCGCCAAGCCGCGATCGATCGCCACATCCTTCTGCCCGAAAAAAAACATGTCGCGATCGATCGCCACATCTCGCGATCGATCGCCGAGACCCTCGCGATCGATCGCCGCTACTGCTCATCGCCTTCCCAAAACAGAAACATGTCGCGATCGATCGACGCCAAGCCGCGATCGATCGCGACCTGCGGGATTCCGAAAATTTCGAGCTTCAATGGTGTTTTTCACACCCAAACTCCAAACCAACACCCCATACAACCTCAACACCTCAAATACAACATTTAAAGCCAATAAAAACTCTAAAAACTCAACTCGGATCTTTAACCCAAAAATCCCCAAATTCATAACCCACCAAAAACTTAACCAAAAACTATAATACTACTATCAAATCGAAGACAAAGACGAGGGGAAGATGAATACCTGATTATCTTCATGAAATCGGGCTCCCAAGACGAGCCCCCAACGATTTGCTTCCAAGAGCAAGAGAGGGAAAAGGAGGGGGAGGGTTTTGAGAGAAGAGAGAGGGAGGTTCCGTGCTACAATGACGGAAATCTCGAGTCCAACTGGTATATATAATACCAATACCTCCACAAATACATCATGATTCATGAAAAATCATCTGTTTTCAAAAACTCTCTCTCCAACATCACATCCCCATACTGGCCCCAACATAAGGCACCCGGGGCCCCAAGTCCCACTAAAAACCCAACTCATAGGTTTTCCACCAAATTGAGAATACAATCTCAACCTTTGGATCCAACGGTCCCAAAAGTCCGATTTAACAACCTCGGGAGACCCAACACAGCAATTAATATCCATTAAGGATTATTACTACTCCGGGATTAACACCAGTAATCTCCGGACATCACAATTATCCCCCACTAATAAATTTCGTCCTCGAAATTGCACCGGTGTACTCCATGTAACACCAGGACTACACAAACAAACAAAGCCACAACCCCGATTCTGGACCACATTAGAATCGAATTAACAACCGCGAGAACACCCATCTCGCACCAAGCTCTAAAATAGAGCAAACTCCAAAGATCAATACAAACCCGAAAGATAACAACATACCTCGACGTGAATCGTCCCAGAAGTCAGTCCACCATGACTGAAAGTCAACCAAACCTTCCTTGGTCCCGACATAGATATCACTCCGTGATATTCATCACTTGCCCACGATGCTTGACACGCATCGTCATGACGTGGACCACTAGTATACAACAGTATACTCACAGAAAAAAAATCTGGTTATCGCTTCCCAGTCCATCTCCTCCAAAGGAGTAGTTGCACCACTTGCAACCTGGATCAGGTAACCCACGGTCACCAATCCACACAAAACACATCACTACAGATGTCTACGTCCATGTGTTCCAAGAAATCCCATCTTGGCCCAAAACACACTATCGAGACTCTACGAGGTCTCAAGTTCCACCGTGGACATGCAAGACAAACAATTGCATTCCTACACACGTGTCAACCCTTACACTAAACAAACCTGAATCCCAGCCATCCTTCAAATATCTTGGAATTCAACAATCCTAAAACAGGGAGGCTATCGAATCAACCAGTAAGAATTACCACGGTCCTAAAACACGACAAGCCCTCTCAAGGAAAGTCAAACGGACCTCACGATTATTCCTCAGAATACATCATGCCATCGAGATTACCAATCTCAAATTTTCACAATCTCCCACCGGAGATTCATCAAACCAAACACACTAAACCGACGTTCAACAAGGAGCGAAATAGAGTTGGTATTAGTATACACACACGGGTATACAAGTCTGAGCACCAACACAACAGGTAAACTCAAAGCAATAGACTCGGGTATCTCCAAACATACCCAAAGTCCCAAAACCTACTGCCAAACCTCGATTATTCTCACTCCACGGAGAGTAGTGGTTGACAGTCCAAAACCAAAGGGTGTGATTCCAACGTCAATATCACACAACCAAAGTAACGAATCTCTCAAAAGATTCAACCGGCAGGTATATCAATACCGCCTTTCCCACAAGGATAGTGTCATGAATCCATGACCCTCCAACCTCGAACCACCGTCCGAAAAACTGGATATATACATACCAACATATATCTCGGAACCAAAATATGCAACTGATTCAGAATAGTGCATCGAAGCCACTATTATCAAATCGAAACTCGTATACGCCACGTATACTCAATCAACGATGCCCTGTACTATTGCCATAGTACTCCACACTCGAGCATCACCCCAGAGACGTCTCCTCGAACGTCTCACTGGAAGTACAAAGCCATCACCTAGTCCAACACTAGTAGGGCTTACCCTGGTTGATTCACAATCAACCCTCAACAAATACCAGTTGTTCCATGGCAGTACAATTCAAATCTTTCCAAGATATAAAGTCAATATAGCAGTGTCACCCCACTAACTATAACTCGCAATTCCACTTGTAACTCCCGTTGCATTCCATATACAAGGATGCTCAACCAGAGTTAACAACGACTTGCCGACACTCACGTTGGTATTACCCACAAAATTGAGTTGTCCCAATACAAGTCCCTCGAAACAAAAGATGTATAAACGTTCTCGTGAGGTATCACATGCCTCAAACATCATGCCACATAGAGACTGCTAGAGTCTACTAAAGGTCCTCATCATATCATCATACGATTCACTGAACTCGAATCCAACGAGCAGTATAACGGCTATCAAAAGCACACTATAACATTGCCACGTTATCTGGCTAACAAGCGCTGCCTCCAAAGGCTCATATCAAGCCTACCAACGTCTCATACGTTCCACTCGGTATACCATACCGTATCATCCATTTAGAGTAGTGGGTCATCACCCAATATTTCTCTAAAACCAATGCACAAAGGACATTCCGGTGTCCTTGCTCAACTATGATGCAATCATAAACCATTAAGATTTATTCATCACCCTCAGGGTGGGTGTGATCATGCCTAACACACATCATAGTAACAAGCGAGTACTTTCCTCGATGACTACTCTTACCACCCAATCACTTGGCCTTAGCCGAACCAGCGAGTATACCCAAAGGATATCATTACTCGAACAATATATACTTCGAATATGTGCTGCGGTACAATTCCTGTACGGTGCACCCAATAATTCTTCGAGCAACCTGCTCGGCATAATGGTCTCGTCAACTAGTGACCCAGACACTACCATGTGCTCACCAAAGGCACTCGAACCATACAACCAAATACATAAACATAAATGTATTAATCATCAAAACGACGTTACACGTCTACATAGAACACCCGCTATGTCATCGTCATCCGGTGACGGCATATGTCAACATATGACATCCAATTAACATCGTCAAACATATGACGGTACATGTCAATACACGACATCCATAATCTCATCGTCAAACACATGACGTATATAACAACACGTAGTATCCACAATAATGCTAACAAAAGTAATATGCCATACCTCATCGCTATCAAGATAGCGGAATACCTGTATCCATCGTCCACCAGCGGTACACAAGCAGCACCCATCGCTCGTAGGCGACATAATCCAGCGCTACGCACATAGCGGTATAACCCATCGCTATAGAATCAGCGGCATGATTCCTCGTCATAGAGTCAGCGGCATAAAACATTGCTATAGATATTCGGCGGTATGAACCATCGCCATAGGTGTAGCGGAACGACCCGTCGCTATGTAATATCCGGCGGCACGAACCATCGCCAATAGAATACCCGGCGGCATGAACCATCGCCAATAGAATAGCGGAATGAGACATCACTATCAATATATCCGGCGGCAAGAACCATCGCCAATCAATATAGCGGAATGAATCGTCGCTATCAATATACCCGGCGGCAAGAACCATCGCCAATCAATACATCTGGCGTAATGAACCATCGCCAATCAATATAGCGGAATGAAACATCGCTATCAATATATCCGGCGGCAAGAACCATCGCCAATCAACATAGCGGAATGAAACATCGCTATCAATATACCTAGCGGCAAGAACCATCGCCAATAGAATAGCCGACCCCTAGTCATTGTTACGGTAGTGTATTTCAATGCCCCTCGCTCAAATAAAACATGCGGTACTCCCACCCCTCGCTTCACATATAGGCGGCATAGAATAACCTCGCTTAAATGGACATGCGGCGCTCCCACCCCTCGCTTCACATTTTAGCGGCACAAAACAATAAATAGCGGCAAGCATTTAAAATCATCACTCATCCATAACAATGACTCATGGGATATTCACCAAGTATCCCGTCTATACCTGCAACACAAAGCATATTCCATATTCCAATATACATCATCATGAGTGTATTTTAATGCACCTCGCTCAAATGCGACATGCGGCACTCCCACCCCTCGCTTCAACATTTGGCGGCAGAGCATTAAAATCATCACTCCATTGTACACATGCAACCACAATGCATAATCCATGATGTATATAAAATGCAGGTTACCGTTTCGTGTCTTTCGACCCTTGCCTTAGCCTTTTGCGTCATAGTGTCCCTACAGGAACAATCCCAAACCATGAGCATACGATAATCCATATTGTGATATCCCCGAAATGGTTAATTGCATTTGGTCATTAATTGTGATTATATGATTAATTATGGTGGTAATTAATTATGTGTTGGAATTATTATGTGGAAATGCTTAGTCACGTGATAGAGTGACCCGGGATAGCATTTCAGGGTGCATGTTGGGCATGTTGGGAATTATGGTTGGAAGCATGATTTATTTGCCTTGGTTAGCAATTAATTAGAAATCATGTGTTTAATAGATATTTTGGTGCATTTGGTTTAATGCTTTGGAAAATATCATGTTGGGGTGTTTTATACACCATGGGTTGTGGATTGCATTTTTTAATTAAACCCAATCCCCTTTTATACCCAAATCCCACCTTTACCAAATCACTCTTACTTTACCAAAATCAATTCCCACACAAACCCTTCCCCTCATTTTCGAGTTCCAGCTTTGGGGTGAAGAGAAACCTTTCAAAAATCTTGATTTGTGGAGTTTATTGGGTGATTTGAGATCCCCAAGAGGTATGGATACCTCATGGTTGTTTTTGTAAGGTTTTGTTTAAGTTTGGTATGATTTTGAAGGATTTTAAAATGGGTTTGTTTTGGGTTGTTGTGGTTTTGGTTGTATGTTGGATTTATACTTGTTTTGAAGTATATTTTGTTGGTTTTGAGTGGTTTTGTATGGTTGGTGTTGAGATATTGAGTTGTTTGAGTTGGGGTTGAAGATGGGTGAATAGTGCCCGAAAATCGGATGCCCAGAGCTCAGCGATCGATCGGTGCCTTCCGCGATCGATCGCGAGCAGCAGTGCTGGAGGCAGTAGCCTTCAGCGATCGATCGCGAGTTTAGCGCGATCGATCGGTGAGGCCGCGATCGAGCGGCGCAAACTCAGCGATCGATCACTGATTGGCAAATTTTGTTGGGCGAGGCCGAGAGGTCTCGCGATCGATCGGGGCTTTATTGCGATCGATCGCGAGACACCAAAAATGGTGTTTTTGGATTTTCTTGTAGGATTTTTGGTATTGGACTATTATTGGGTTCTAATATTGATTTGTGTGAATGTGTAGAACCATCCCAGGTGGCAACACAGCCAAGGCATTGAAGTCCTACCATATCCTACATTTTGGAAAGGTACGTAGAGGACGTACGGGCACCCCAACGGTACATGTATCTTATATACTCATTGTTTATGCATTGTGGATGCGAGTATATATGTGGTATTGCATTGTGGATGCAAATACATGTTATGCATGATGTTTATAGATGCATATGATTATTGGTGCACATCCCATGAGTCATGGTCATCCCTTGATGATTTTAATGCTTGCCGCTATTTGTTTTGGTTCCGCTAAATGTGAAGCGAGGGTGGGAGCGCCGCATGTCACATTTGAGCGTGGTTATCATATAGGGCGAGGAAAGTGTATTTGCCGCTCAATGAGAGGCGAGGGGTGGGAGTCCCACATGTCCATTGAAGCGAGGTTATCCTATGCCGCCTATATGTAAATAAGCGAGGGGCATTAAAATACATTGTGATGGACAGACTAGGTATTGGTGATCAGTATTTGGTATTGATGAGATGGCATATGTCATGACATGTTTAGACCATTAAAAATAATCTATTGATTATACTCATGAGTTATGGTACAGGGACAACCAAACGGGAAGCGTTTGAAATGCATGGGGAAAACAGGAAGTGTTTTATTATGATTATGCATTTACGCTTTATCTTCATATTGTGTTGAATATGAATGATTACTATTGCTCATGTTTGGGGGTTGTCCTTGTAGGTACCTTTTTGGCATGATAGAAGGGCTTGAACGGGTTGAGGTAGCGAGCCTTGTGAAGAATTCTTTTGAGGCAGAAAGGACAGGATTATTTTGGATAGTATCTACTCTAGGAGTAGTATAAAACTATAGTTGAACGCATTCATTGATTGGAATGTAATTAATCCTTTTGGTAGTCCTTATTTTTGGCCTGTAATGCTTAAGCTCATAGACTCAACACGTTCTTTTATACTCTGATCTTTTATATTAGCTCTATTATGCCTTGATTCCGCACTTAAGGATTAGGGTCCTTACATTAGTGGTATCAGAGCAGTGGTTAGAGAACCCGGGAATGAGTGAAGGGTAGCCTTAGCATGATTGGCTAGGTGCTTACATTTGAAGCATGTTTATGCATGTGGTGCATATTAATGTATATCCTGTTATACTAACGTGCTTATTCTCATTCCTGTTATCTAACGGCATAACATATATATTGCTTTGGAATTGTTGTTAACATTTGTGTTACAGCATGGCTGCTAATGAGGAGGTTGGAGATGTTGGTAGTGTGAATGCAAGCGTTGGACAAGTGAACCCTCTACCTCCACCGGCCGTAGGCATGGAACCCGTAGCTCAGTTATTACTACCGGGTGAGATCAGTCTGACGCAATTTCTGTCTTACCATCCGCCCCGGTTTGAGGGGACAGAGTCCGGAGAAGAGGCTGAAGAATGGTTGGAAAGACTTGAACAGATCTTTGTATCGGCTCCTTGTGCTGTTACAGCGTGGCTGAGGCTAGCGGAGTTTCAGTTAGCTAAGAAACCTCTAATGTGGTGGAGGAGCACGGTGATGGAGCTAAGAGCACTAGGTGCTGTGATTGATTGGACACTCTTCAGAACTAGGTTTCTGAACCGGTATTTCTCCGCAGCAGCGAGACAGACAAAGGAGGACGAGTTTACAAGTTTGAAACAGGGGAACATGACGGTGTCAGACTATGCCACGCGGTACTCTTCGTTGCTGAGGTATGTTCCCCACATTGCCACTAATGGGCACGCAAAGATGAGGAATTTTATGAAGGGGTTGCGACCGGAGCTCTATGACCGGGTTATTACCAATAACCCAACTTCTTTTGATGATGCTCTCACAAGGGCGGAACTTGCCGAGCTTGGGGTGGGAGCTTATCCTAGTGCTATGCCACCACCAGTAGTGCAACAGAGGCAGACTAATGACAGCTTGAGGCCCCGAGGAGAGCCATTTAAACCCCGTGGTGCCTCTTCATCTTCGCGATTTGGTGGAAAGAAATTCTTTGGACAGAAGCAGGAGGGCAAGAAGGGCAATTGGTCCGCCAATCGAGGATCTTCACAAGGGAATAGGCCAGGAGAGCCTAGGTGCGACAATTGTGGAGGACCACATTCTTCAAACAAGTGTCCTGCCTGTTATATCTGTGGCAAGATGGGCCACATCGCTCGGTATTGCCCCACCCGGGGAGGACAGTCAGAGTTTCAGGGCAACAGGCCGAGGTTTGATGATAGGACAGTGCAGCAGAGGCAGCAGTTTGGGCCTCGACCATCGGGAGGTCAGACAGTGGGACCGCCCCAGGGGCAGGTATATGCACTGACCAGAGAGCAGGCCCAGGCAGCCCCAGAGGAGGTGATCGCCGGTACGTGTCATTTATTTACGTACCCTGCTTTTATTTTGATCGATACAGGTGCCTCCCACTCTTTTGTATCGGTGGGTTTTGTGGAAAGACACCATATGCGCACGTCTTCTCTACCCACGCCTCTCCTTGTCTCGACACCCACTGGAAGAAATGTCGTTGCTGATCAGTTTTTGGCAGATAGCCTCATTTATTTTGAGGGCAACGAATTGAGATCAGACTTGATTGTGTTGGGCATGTCGGACTTCGACTGCATCTTGGGTATTGATATTCTGAATAGATATCAGGCAGTGGTAGATTGCCGGCAGAGGACAGTGAAGTTCAGACCTGAGTTGGGCAGTCAGTGGACTTTCTATGGCAACGGTTCTCGTGCGAAGATTCCGTTGATTTCAGCGATCAAGATGACTCAGTTGTTGGAACGTGGACACACGGGTTATCTCATCTATGCCGTGGACACGTCTGAGAAGAGTAAAGAGTTGAGAATTGAGGATGTGCCAGTAGTGGCAGAGTTTGCTGATGTATTCCCAGAAGAGATCCCAGGATTCCCACCGGCTAGGGAAGTTGAGTTTGGGATCGAGCTGCTGCCAGGGACATCCGCTATCTCTCGTGCACCTTATAGGATGGCACCGGCTGAGTTGAGAGAGTTGAAAGAACAGTTGCAGGATCTCCTTGACAAGGGATATATACGCCCGAGCGTGTCGCCATGGGGCGCACCAGTTCTCTTTGTGAAGAAGAAGGACGGCTCGATGCGGTTGTGCATCGATTACCGGCAACTGAATAAGGCTACAGTGAAGAACAAGTATCCTCTTCCAAGGATCGACGATCTGTTTGATCAGTTGCAAGGTACCAGGGTGTATAGCAAGATTGATTTGAGATCCGGGTATCATCAGATTCGATTCAGAGAGGAAGATGTGCAGAAGACAGCATTCCGGACCCGATATGGACATTATGAGTTCCTAGTGATGCCGTTCGGCGTGACGAATGCTCCAGCAGTCTTTATGAGTCTGATGAACAGGGTGTTTCAGCCGTACCTTGATCAGTTCGTCATTGTCTTTATTGACGACATTCTCATCTATTCCCGGAGTGAGGAAGAGCATGTGAAACACTTGAGGACAGTGCTTCAGATTCTCAGAGAGCATCAGTTGTATGCTAAGCTCAGTAAGTGTGAATTTTGGCTGAGCTGTGTAGTGTTTCTGGGGCATGTCATGTCGAGCAGCGGGATATCTGTAGATCCCAAGAAGATTGAGGCTGTGATAGAGTGGGCTGCCCCCACTTCTGTGCCTGAGATCCGGAGTTTTCTGGGTTTGGCCGGATATTATCGACGTTTCGTCGAGGGCTTTTCGAAGATTGCCAAGCCGTTGACGTAGTTGACCCAGAAAGGAGTACCTTTCTTTTGGTCAGAAGCTTGTGAGGAGAGCTTCCAGGAGTTGAAGCACCGTTTGACGACGGCGCCAGTATTGGTAATCCCTACGGAAGATTTGTTCTGTATACCGATGCATCACTCCATGGCCTTGGGTGTGTTCTAATGCAAGATAAGCATGTGGTAGCTTATGCATCGAGGCAGTTGAAGCCGCATGAGACCAGATATCCAGTTCATGACTTGGAATTGGCGGCTATCATCTTCGCCCTGAAGATTTGGAGGCATTACTTGTATGGTACTTCGTTTACCATTTACACGGATCACAAGAGCCTCAAGTTTTTATTCACTCAGGCGGAGCTGAACATGAGGCAGAGGAGGTGGATGGACTTACTCAAAGATTATGATTGTGAGATAGAGTACCATCCGGGGAAAGCCAATTTGACAGCAGACGCTTTGAGCCGGAAAGTAAGGAGTTCTGCTGAGGACGTCATCCATCTGTCAGCCATGATGACCTCCTATTGCCATTTGGGCTATGATTTCGTCATTGATGCATCACCTGTGTATGTATCGACCTTGCTAGCTGAGCCAGATATCTATGAGAACATCAGGAGAGCTCAGAGGTCAGATGATGAGGTTCAGAGGTGGTTATCTTTAGTACATCTTGGTCAGCCAACGAAATTCAGAGTGGTCGATGACAGATCTTTGAGATTGGGTTACCGTTGGGTGGTTCCGAGTACGCCGGAGTTGCGTAGAGGGATCTTGGAGCGAGCTCATAGTAGCAGACTTAGCATCCACCCAGGCGGGAAGAAGATGTATAAAGATCTACGTGGTCAGTTTTGGTGGAAGAGAATGAAATCTGATGTCGTCGCTTTTGTGAAGAGGTGTTTGATCTGCCAGCAGGTTAAGGCAGAGAGGCAGAGACCTGGCGGCGAATTGAGAAGCTTGGAGATACCGAAGTGGAAGTGGGAGCACATTTCCATGGACTTCGTAACTCATTTGCCGAGGAGTACTTCAGGCTTTGATGCTATTTGGGTGATCGTGGATCGATTGACTAAGGTAGCTCATTTCATCCCCTATAGCATGACTTTCACCTTTTTGAGGATGGCGCAGTTGTATATTAGAGATGTGGTGAGATTGCATGGGATCCCCGTTTCCATAGTGTCAGATCGAGATCCGCGATTCACATCTCATTTCTGGGAAGGTCTTCAGTCAGCCTTGGGAACTGAAGTCAGATTGAGCACTGCTTATCATCCTCAGACGGATAGCCAGACCGAGCGTACTATCCAGACGCTCGAGGACATGCTGAGAGCTTGTGTTTTGGAGTTTGATGCCTCTTGGCAGGATTCAGTGCCTTTGGTAGAGTTTTCTTATAACAATAGCTACCAGGCGAGTATTCAAATGGCTCCGTTTGAAGCTCTTTATGGCAGACGGTGTAGATCACCCTTGTGTTGGGATGATTTGGACCGTAAATCTGTCGGAGGACCGGAATTGATTCGGGAGATGGAAGAAAAGATAAAGACGATAAGGCAGAAAATGAAAGCGGCCCAGGACAGACAGGCAGCTTATGCGAACAAACGGCGGAGACCGTTGGAATTTCAGTTGGGAGATAAGGTCTTTTTGAAGATCTCGCCTTTCAGAGGCGTTGTGCGATTTGGGATGTGCGATTTGGGATGCGCGGGAAACTGTCTCCGAGGTATGTTGGACCGTACGAGATTTTGCAGCGCATTGGCACCTTAGCTTACCGACTGGCTCTGCCGCCTTCTTTATCTGGTATACATGATGTGTTTCATGTATCGATGCTGCGGAAGTATGAGCCGGATCCGTCGCATGTTTTACAGCCTTCCGAAGTTCAGTTAGAATCAGATGTATCTTATGTGGAACGGCCTGTCAGAATTCTGGATCGAGCAGACCGTAGACTTCGGAACAAAGTGATACCTATGATCAAGGTTCAGTGGGATCGCAGGGGTGTCGAGGAGGCTACGTGGGAAACGGAGCGGCATATGGTGCAGCACTACCCGGAACTATTCTCTGGTATGTGATTATGTTTAGTTTCTATTTGGGGTAAGTGCATGTGATTTCGAGGACGAAATCTTATAAGTAGGGGAGTATTGTGATATCCCCGAAATGGTTAATTGCATTTGGGCATTAATTGTGATTATATGATTAATTATGGTGGTAATTAATTATGTGTTGGAATTATTATGTGAAAATGCTTAGTCACGTGATAGAGTGACCAGGGATAGCATTTCAGGGTGCATGTTGGGCATGTTGGAACTTATGGTTGGAAGCATGATTTATTTGCCTTGGTTAGCAATTAATTAGAAATCATGTGTTTAATTGATATTTTGGTGCATTTGGTTTAATGCTTTGGAAAATATCATGTTGGGGTGTTTTATACACCATGGGTTGTGGATTGCATTTTTTAATTAAACCCAATCCCCTTTTATACCCAAATCCCACCTTTACCAAATCACTCTTACTTTACCAAAATCAATTCCCACACAAACCCTTCCCCTCATTTTCGAGTTCCAGCTTTGGGGTGAAGAGATACCTTTCAAAAATCTTGATTTGTGGAGTTTATTGGGTGATTTGAGATCCCCAGGAGGTATGGATACCTCATGGTTGTTTTTGTAAGGTTTTGTTTAAGCTTGGTATGATTTTGAAGGATTTTAAAATGGGTTTGTTTTGGGTTGTTGTGGTTTTGGTTGTATGTTGGATTTATACTTGTTTTGAAGTATATTTTGTTGGTTTTGTATGGTTGGTGTTGAGATATTGAGTTGTTTGAGTTGGGGTTGAAGATGGGTGAATAGTGCCCGAAAATCGGATGCCCAGAGCTCAGCGATCGATCGGTGCCTTCCGCGATCGATCGCGAGCAGCAGTGCTGGAGGCAGTAGCCTTCAGCGATCGATCGCGAGTTTAGCGTGATCGATCGGTGAGGCCGCGATCGATCGGCGCAAACTCAGCGATCGATCGCGGATTGGCAAATTTTGTTGGGCGAGGCAGAGAGGTCTCGCGATCGATCGGGGCTTTATGACGATCGATCGCGAGACACCAAAAATGGTGTTTTTGGATTTTCTTGTAGGATTTTTGGTATTGGACTATTATTGGGTTCTAATATTGATTTGTGTGAATGTGTAGAACCATCCCAAGTGGCAACACAGCCAAGGCATTGAAGTCCTACCATATCCTACATTTTGAAAAGGTACGTAGAGGACGTACGGGCACCCCAACGGTACATGTATCTTATATACTCATTGTTTATGCATTGTGGATGCGAGTATATATGTGGTATTGCATTGTGGATGCAAATACATGTTATGCATGATGTTTATAGATGCATATGATTATTGGTGCACATCCCATGAGTCGTGGTCATCCCTTGATGATTTTAATGCTTGCCGCTATTTGTTTTGGTTCCGCTAAATGTGAAGCGAGGGGTGGGAGCGCCGCATGTCAAATTTGAGCGTGGTTATCATATAGGGCGAGGAAAGGGTATTTGCCGCTCAATGAGAGGCGAGGGGTGGGAGTCCCGCATGTCCATTGAAGCGAGGTTATCCTATGCCGCCTATATGTAAATAAGCGAGGGGCATTAAAATACATTGTGATGGACAGACTAGGGATTGGTGATCAGTATTTGGTATTGATGAGATGGCATATGTCATGACATGTTTAGACCATTAAAAATAATCTATTGATTATACTCATGAGTTATGGTACAGGGACAACCAAACGGGAAACGTTTGAAATGCATGGGGAAAACAGGAAGTGTTTTATTATGATTATGCATTTACGCTTTATCTTCATATTGTGTTGAATATGAATGATTACTATTGCTCATGTTTGGGGGTTGTCCTTGTAGGTACCTTTTTGGCATGATAGAAGGGCTTGAACGGGTTGAGGTAGCGAGCCTTGTGAAGAATTCTTTTGAGGCAGAAAGGACAGGATTATTTTGGATAGTATCTACTCTAGGAGTAGTATAAAACTATAGTTGAACGCATTCATTGATTGGAATGTAATTAATCCTTTTGGTAGTCCTTATTTTTGGCCTGTAATGCTTAAGCTCATAGACTCAACACGTTCTTTTATACTCTGATCTTTTATATTAGCTCTATTATGCCTTGATTCCGTACTTAAGGATTAGGGTCCTTACACATATTCGCCACAATATGATTATAATGAGTAAATGCATAAACTATGAGTACAAAGTACTTCCTGTATCCCAATGCATTTCAAAACGCTCCATTTGGTTGTTCCTGTGTCACAACTCACAATCATAATCAACAGGTTATATTATGATTCTAAAGATGTCATGACATATAATCATTTCACTATGATCACCTGTTACAAATGCACATAAGCAAAATAGTTGTGTCACACAACACTAGCTACTATCATGCATAAATATGTGCTACCCATCCCTATCAGCATGTTCCAGGCCTTCAACAGCCCCAAAGAGCTAACCACTGCTCTGATACCACTAATGTAAGGACCCCCGTGCCCTTAACCCCTTATTAGTGTATTAATCCATACCATTAGTGCATATAGTCATACTATCATGGGGAAAAGCCATATGCAAGTGCTATACCATATTAGCTATCCATAAAATTCCTTGCATTCAATCCACATATTATTCAAATCCCCCATTAATAGAATACATATATGACATGCACCATCATAATACACTAACATGCTCTCAGTTCATTTGGCAATTCCATATTTAATTGCATGCAAACCATAAATGAACAGAGAAAAGCCGTAGCCCATTTATACATTCCATATACACATAAATGTACTCACATAAGAGTACCCAATGAACGAGCGTGTATCTAATGTATGAAATACTCTACCAGATACTGTCACTGGTACTTCAATCCTGGAAGCACCTCCCAAGCACAGTTCGATCTCAACTCTGGATCTATGCACTTATTCAACCAGCTCTGGTACCTCGATCCTGGAAGTACCTCAAATCGATAGCCCGAGCTCAACTCCAAGGCTGCTGCTACACCTGTAACACCTGCCCCAACAGAGACAGCCCCCACACGTGGTGAGCATACCAATACCACCATTCCAAATAATCATAATATTACAATTCATAATTTACAAAATGTAAATGCCATGAATTTAAATGATACTCCCTGGATGGTATCATCCTCATCCGGGATCCCCTGTATTGTCCCTGTTCTCAAAATAACCAAAATCATCAAATTCCCAAAGCCAGTTAATCGCCACATGGATTAACAGATACCATTTCTATTATGTCAGTCCCATAATCCATATGGTAAAATCATTACATAAAAGACCATAGATATCACATATGTCTAACCAATAATACCACAGTTCTATATCATTGCTCGCTCTACAATAGCGGCATCATCATCCCACGCCCGCTCCACAATAGCGGCGTCATAACCGATGATCGCTCAACAGCGATAACATCTCAATCGTTGCTCGCTCAAGGCGGCACTATACAATTCTCAGCATATTTCCATTTATCACAATTACCAAATGCTATAAAATTTCATTGGCCATTTATTTCAAGCACCATATACCATGCATTTCAATCTTCATTCATTGCAATTACCACATACCATGCAATTCACAGTTGTAATATTATAATAGGCTATGCTCGTACGTTATACGTACCTTAAGTCTCCGTAGTCCAAGCCAAACTTTGCTTGAGTTCCATGCCTCGAGACATATGTGCTAAAACACATAAACAACTCACAATCAAGAATAAGCATGCGATCACGTGCCCACGCACGTTTGCAGCCTCAAAACCCATCGTCAATTCATAACGATCATCAAAATAGAAGCCCCCCCCCTAGGCTAAGCATGCATAATACCCAAAATATACCATTTAACAAGTTTAAAAGATATCCCAGAATTCAACCGGGAATTCCGTTAATTAATTTTGGCTCCAACCAATCCATTTTAAAAGCATAGCATTCCCATTGGAATGTAGACATTGCCCCGGAAATGGCCCCTTAAAACCTCGATTCCAAAGTCCCGACATTTTCCAAAATTTTGAAAAAAACAAAGGGAACAGTGCCGCGATCGATCGGCGCCAAACCGCGATCGATCGCCACATCCTTCTGCCCGAAAAAAAACATGCCGCGATCGATCGCCACATCTCGCGATCGATCGCCGAGACCCTCGCGATCGATCGCCCACTTTTCGCGATCGATCGCCGCTACTGCTCATCGCCTTCCCAAAACAGAAACATGTCGCGATCGATCGGCGCCAAGCCGCGATCGATCGCGACCTGCGGGATTCCAAAAATTTCGAGCTTCAATGGTGTTTTTCACACCCAAACTCCAAACCAACACCCCATACAACCTCAACACCTCAAATACAACATTTAAAGCCAATAAAAACTCTAAAAACTCAACTCGGATCTTTAACCCAAAAATCCCGAAATTCATAACCCACCAAAAACTTAACCAAAAACTATAATACTACTATCAAATCGAAGACAAAGACTAGGGGAAGATGAATACCTGATTATCTTCAAGAAATCGGGCTCCCAAGACGAGCCCCCAACGATTTGCTTCCAAGAGCAAGAGAGGGAAAAGGAGGGGGAGGGTTTTGATAGAAGAGAGAGGGAGGTTCCGTGCTACAATGACGAAAATCTCGAGTCCAACTGGTATATATAGCAAAAATGCTCCAAGATAACAATACCTCCACAAATACATCATGATTAATTAAAAATCATCTGTTTTCAAAAACTCTCTCTCCAACATCACATCCTCATACTGGCCCCAACATAAGGCACCTGGGGCCCCAAGTCCCACTAAAAACCCAACTCATAGGTTTTCCACCAAATTGAGAATACAATCTCAACCTTTGGATCCAACGGTCCCAAAAGTCCGATTTAACAACCTCGGGAGACCCAACACCGCAATTAATATCCATTAAGGATTATTACTACTCCGGGATTAACACCAGTAATCTCCGGACATCACAAAATCCATCCACCTCCTTTGGCGCATATTCAATTCAGCCTGTGTGAATAGAAACTTCAGGCTCTTATGGTCCGTAAAGATGGTAAATGAAGTACCATATAGATAATGCCGCCAAATCTTCAAGGTGAAAATGATAGCCGCCAGTTCCAAGTCATGAACTGGGTATCTGGTCTCATGAGGCTTCAACTGCCTCGAAACATAAGTCACCACGTGCTTATCTTGCATCAACACACAGCCCAAACCTTGCAGTGACGCATCTGTGTACAAGGCAAATCTCTTATTCTCAGAGGGAATCGTCAATATAGGAGCCGTAGTCAAACGATGCTTCAGTTCCTGGACGCTTTCCTCACAAGCTTCGGACCAACAGAACGACACTCCTTTCTGAGTCAGCTGTGTCAGGGGTTTGGCAATCTTTGAGAAACCCTCGACGAAACGTCGGTAATATCCTGCCAAACCGAGAAAGCTCCGTATCTCGGGTACAGAAGTGGGTGCAGCCCACTCCATCACAGTTTCAATCTTCCTGGGATCCAAAGATATCCCGCTGCTAGATATAACATGACCCAAGAACACTACACTGCTCAACCAGAACTCGCACTTGCTAAGCTTTGCATATAACTGATGATCCCTAAGGATCTGGAGTACTGTTCTCAAGTGCTTCACGTGCTCCTCTTCAGTCCGGGAGTAGATGAGTATATCGTCAATGAAAACTATGACAAACTGATCCAAATATGGCTGGAACACCCTGTTCATCAAATTCATGAAAACAGCTGGGGCATTCGTCACCCCAAAAGGCATGACTAGGAATTCATAGTGCCCATATTTAGTCCTGAAAGCTGTCTTCTGGACATCATTTTCCCTTACTCGAATCTGATGGTACCCCGACCTCAGATCGAACTTACTGTAGAGCCTCGTACCCTGCAACTGGTCAAACAAATCATCGATCCTTGGAAGTGGATACTTATTCTTCACTGTAGCTTTGTTCAGTTGTCTGTAATCGATGCACAGCCGCATCGAACCATCTTTCTTCTTGACAAATAGGACTGGTGCACCCCAGGGCGATACGGTAGGGCGTATGTAACCCTTATCAAGGAGTTCTTGCAACTGAACCTTTAACTCTCTTAGCTCCGCTGGTGCCATCCTATACGGGGCACGAGAAATGGCAGACGTCCCCGGTAGTAACTCAATCCCAAACTCGACCTCTCTCGTCGGTGGGAATCCGGGAATCTCTTCCGGAAAGACATCAGGAAGCTCCGCCACTACGGGCACATCCTCGACCTTTAATTCTTTCCTCTTTCCAGTAATGTCAACAACATAGATGAGATATCTTGTATGGCCTCGTTCCAATAACGGTGCCATCTTGACAGCAGATATTCACGGAATCCTTGAGCGAGAACCATCCCCATAGAATGTCCATTGGACTCCCATATCAGACCTGAATCGGACAGTCCTTATCTGCAGTCCACATCTGCCTGATACTTGTTCAGCACATTGATGTCCACAATGCAATCGAAGTCTGACATTCCCAGAACAATCAAGTCTGTCCTTAACTCGTCCTCAAAATAAATGAGGCCATCATAGACAATCCGATCAGCAATCAAACTTCTTCCAGCGGGTGTCGAGACTACAAGAGGCATGGGCGACGGAGAAGTGCATATGTGGTGCTTTTCCACAAAACTTGTCGACATTTGCTGCCATGCTGTAACACAAAGGTTAACAACAATACCCAAAAATGGGTTTGTTGGGGTTGGTATTATTTTGGTTGGGTGTTGGATTTATGGTTGTTTGAGGGTGTATGATGAAGGTTTTTAGTGTTTATATGTTGTTGATGTAATGGTATTTGTGTTGGTGTTGTTGGGAAAGATTTATGCTCAAAAATGGTGAAGGATCGCGCACACAGCAGGTGGCGATCGATCGCTACAAATGCAGCGATCGATCGCCGAAGGGCCATGGCGAAAAATGATGTTGGCGATCGATCGCCGCGAGCCAGTGAGATCTGGCGATCGATCGCTACATCGAAGCGATCGATCGGTAAGGCTGGCGATCGATCGCCTCGATGCAGCGATCGATCGCCAGCTGCTGAAAAGTGGGAAATGATGTTTTTGTTGGATTTTTGGTATTTGGCTATTATTTGGCTTCTAATATTGATTTGTATGGTTGTGTAGAACCATCCCAGGTACCAACAACTTCAAGGAGATAAAGTTCTTCAACTTCTCCACTTTTGAGATTAAGGTACGTAAGAGACGTACGGGCATCGGACGGTAAAACACACTCCTATACTATGACTAAGTAATGATTGCATAAGTATTTATATAACAGGTTGATGATGTTAATGATAAGTAAGTGTACGATGATGATTATGATAAGTAAAGATACGATGATGTTTATGATAAGTGAGGATGCTGTTTATGATGAGTAAGGATGCTATTGTAGGGTCTTCCTACCTTATCGTCATATTAATAACGTATTATGGGCTAAACATGCATATATGACGTCTTAGGGTCCCGGTTGTAGTTTTGAGCTAAAAAGATTTCAGGCCAAAAATGAAATTTCAAAACTTAATTAATTACATTCTCAATAATGAATGTTAAAGCGGTAGAATTATACTACTCCTAGAGTAGAGACTATCCAAAAGTCCTGTATCCTATCTTCTTTCATGCTCCTTTTAGCTCACTGCCTCAACCCGACCCTTAGCCCTTCGGTACAAAAGTGTACCTACAGGAACAACCCATCATGAGCATGTACATCATCACTTAACATCATAGGGTAATGACATATAAATAAATGCATGAAAGCAATTGGTAACGTATACTTCCTGGTTAAACGCTTTAACCCTTTTTGGTTGTCCCTGTTTCATAGTCATGCATATAATCATTAGTTCTTGACATAAATGATTAAAATCATACTTCACATGTATGCTCATAATCAACAATGTTAATTAGAAATGGGACTGTCATGGTTCTATTATGGCAGCAGCACAATTGGCCCCCTTGCTCGACATAAAGCGGAATTGTGATACCCCTCGCTACGCCTTGATAACGGATGTATCTCCTCGCTAGTTATGTCAACGGCAAGTACCTTCCTCGCTTGCCCATAACAACCACTGAACATTCTACCATTTCTAGTAACATAGTTTAATATTCATCATAAACATCATAGCATCTTATAGACATCATCATCTTGTAAACATCATCATCATATAAGCATCATCATCTTATAACATCATAACAAAATATAACAGTAAATGTGCGAAATCTTAGTTAAGTAAACTTGCTGGTTATTCGTTAGCTTCTTTTTGTCGACCCTGATTCACATTCATGCATATGGGCATCTTACCCCATCGTATGGCATCTTACCATATCATAAATATCGCATGGCATCTTACCATGTGGGCATCTTACCCTATCGTATGGCATCTTACCATATCGTAAACATCGTATGGCATCTTACCCTATCGTATGGCATCTTACCATATCATAGACATCGTATGGCATCTTACCATATCATAAACATCGTATCATTCTATAAACATCATATTAACATCATCATTACTTATCATAATCGTCCTCATAGACATCGTATCCTCTTTACTCATCATAAACATCATCATCATAAACTTACTTATCATATTCATCATCATAAACATCTTGTCATCTTTATTCATCATAGAAATCATCTTCATTTATCATAACATCATCGTAAACATCTTGTCGTCTTTATTCATCATAGACATCATCATCATAAACTTACTTATCATATTCATCATCATAAACATCTTGTCATCTTTATTCATTATAGAAATCATCTTCATTTATCATAACATCATCGTAAACATCTTGTCGTCTTTATTCATCATAGACATCATCATCATAAACTTACTTATCATAATTATCATCATAAACATCGTAAATACTTATGCAATTATAGCATTATCATAGTGTAGGAGTATGGTTTACCGTCCGATGCTCGCACGTCTCTTACGTACCTTAATTCCAAAAGTGGAGAGGTTGGAGGACTTTATCTCCTTGAAGTTGTGGGTACCTGGGATGGTTCTACATAACCATATAAATGGATATTAGAAGTTAATCGTAGTCCAATATCCAAAAATCCCACAAAGACATCAAAAATACACATTTTATACCTCGCGATCGATCGCCGCCCAGGCCCGATCGATCGCGAGATCATACTGGACGAGGCTCAAAAATTCACACTTTGGCGATCGATCGCCACTTTTGGCGCGATCGATCGCCAGCCTCTCCGATCGATCGCCCAAAGGTAGCGATCGATCGCCAAATGCTACTGGCGCCCACTGCTGGCTCGCGATCAATCGCCAAAAATAGGCGATCGATCGCCAGTCCCTGTACATCGAAAAATCGCCATTAATGAGCATTTTTCAAGCTCCACCTCAAACCATTCGAACCCAATCTTTCCTACAACACTAACATCATCATAACACACTAAAACCCACATAAAACACTTCAAAAATCATACCCCAAACATATATAACATATACCCAAAACAAACCCAAATAATTTGAGGCCGAGGGGTGATCAGTTTAAGCGTAGGGGGAACACTTCAGCATCGAGATTCAGTGGTAAGAAGCTCGAGAATCGATGGAAAGGAAACCGTAGGGATGACGCCCCGTCAGGAAGAGGACAGCCTCAGGGAGGCAGATTTGGGAAGGTCCTGTGTTCTAATTGTGGGCAACCACATCTGACAAAAGACTGCGTGGGATGCTATGTTTGTGGCAGCAAGGGCCACTTTGCTCGGCAATGTCCCAACCGAGAAGGACAACCGAACTCTGCGGGGAGGCCTGCAGAAAGAGCAGTACAGCACAGGCCGCCGTTTGTACCGAGGTAGTATGGAGGTCAGCCTATGGGGTCACCGCAGGGGCAGGTCTATGCTTTGACGAGGGAGCAGGCTACAGCAGCTCCGGAGGAGGTTATAGCGGGCACGTGTCTTTTATTTACGCACCCTGCTTTTATATTGATCGACACAGGTGCATCACACTCTTTCGTGTCGACAAGTTTTGTGGAAAAGCACCACATATGCACTTCTCCGTCGCCCACGCCTCTTGTAGTCTCGACCCCCGCTGGAAGAAGTTTGATTACTGATCAGATTGTCTGCGATGGCCTCATTTATTTTGAGGATAACGAGCTAAGGTCAGATTTGATTGTTCTGGGGATGTCAGACTTTGACTGCATTGTAGGCATTGATGTTCTGAACAGGTATCAGGCAGTTGTGAACTGCAGGCAGAGGACTGTCCGATTCAGATCTGATATGGGAGTCCAGTGGACATTCTTTGGGGATGGTTCTCGTTCTAGATCCCATTGATATCTGCTGTCAAGATGGCGCAGTTGTTGGAACGAGGCCATACAGGATATCTCATCTATGCTGTTGATACTTCTGAAAAGAAAGAAGAATTAAAGGTTGAGGATGTGCCCGTAGTGGTGGAGTTTCCTGATGTCTTTCCGGAAGAGATTCCAGGATTCCCACCGACGAGAGAGGTTGAGTTTGGGATTGAGTTACTACCAGGGATGTCTGCCATTTCTCGTGCCCCATATAGGATGGCACCAGCGGAACTAAGGGAGTTAAAGATTCAGTTGCTAGAGCTCCTTGATAAGGGCTATATACGCCCTAGCGTATCGCCCTGGGGTGCACCAGTTTTGTTTGTTAAGAAGAAAGATGGTTCGATGCGTCCGTGCATCGATTACAGACAACTGAACAAAGCTACAGTGAAGAACAAGTATCCACTCCCGAGGATCGATGATTTGTTTGACCAGTTGCAGGGTACGAGGCTCTACAGTAAGATCGATCTGAGGTCGGGGTACCATCAGATACGAGTAAGAGAAGATGATGTTCAGAAGACAGCCTTCGGGACTAGATATGGGCACTATGAATTCCTAGTCATGCCTTTTGGAGTGATGAATGCCCCAGCTATTTTTATGAGCCTGATGAACAGGGTGTTCCAGCCATATTTGGATCAGTTCGTCATAGTTTTCATTGACGATATACTCATCTACTCCCGGACTGAAGAGGAACACGTGAAGCACTTGAGAACAGTACTCCAGATCCTTAGGGATCATCAGTTATATGCAAAGCTTAGCAAGTGCGAGTTCTGGTTGAGCAGTGTAGTGTTCTTGGGTCATGTTATATCTAGCAGCGGGATATCTGTAGACCCCAGGAAGGTTGAAGCTGTGATGGAGTGGGTTGCACCCACTTCTGTTCCCGAGATACGGAGCTTCCTTGGCTTAGCAGGTTATTACCGACGTTTTGTCGAGGGATTTTCTAAGATCGCTAAGCCGCTGACACAGCTGACTCAGAAAGGAGTCCCATTCTTTTGGTCCGAAGCTTGTGGGGAAAGCTTGTAAGGCCCCAACACTTAAACTCGTCATTAGTTCATTTATGACGTCGTATGTGTACAAATTTTTCATTTTCTTTTCATTTTTTAAAACGAATCATTACTTGTTTCCCATAATCCCAAGACACAAACAAATGCTCAACATTATATGTTCATCTCTACCAACAAATAGACTCAGGGGTTTCACCCAATACCATCCCCATCATACCACTTTTGCATTGTGGGTTTTTATAAAAAAATTGGGCAGAGTCTCCCCACAAACTGAGCTATCCGGAAATAAAAACTCATAACATAATATAATTCCCGACCAGGGACAACACAATATTAAACAGAATATAGAAACACAAGTAAATTCCCGGCCAGGGAAGACACTACACTAATAAGACAACAAAAGTGGGTTTGAACACCCTTATACAGTCCATATACACATACAAGTGCTCACAAAAGAGCAACGAATAACGGATACTCATCCGGATGCATAGTTAGTATAAATACCAACCGCTCAACCTCGTATATCGGCTCAATCTCATACTATGCTCCTGGAAGCATCATCCAACAAGGTTCGAGCCTAGCACGCCAAAGCAGCATCGTACATGTTGTACCTGTTTCAACAGAAACAGCCCCCACACAGGGTGAGCACACTCCAACTCAATATTCGATCACAAATCAACATATTAAATCATAATGCAACAATTTAGATTATTCAAAACTCATAAAATATACTCCCTGTATAATTCCGAATCTGTATAGCTTCCACACACTGTTCCTGTTTCAAACTCACGGACTTTCATAATGTCAAGTTCAGTATTATCATTGAAAATATGATATCCAACAACACTATGAATTCAATACAACAACAATGCATCATTTATGCTCAACATAAATAATTCAACATCAATGTAAACCTTGTTATCCCAATATAACCCTGGTTATCCCACTATCTCATTCTCGATATTTTCTCATATCGTTCATGCCCACGGCATCACTACTCAACAAGTAAAATTGGATCACGCACCACTACGTGTCCCCCATAACTCGTATATGAAACTCAATTATTAAAGTCAAACACTTACCTGAATCATCATATTCAAAATTTGCATGTATACATGAATGTATAGATACTAGATATACCTGCTCGTACGTCACCACGTACCTTATAGTAGACAACATGAACAAGCTATCATCAACGTCCGAAGTCTCCTGTAGAGTCTATACCGAACATCAATTCAATATTAGCTCATAATCCGAGCAATGAACATCCATCAAATAGTTCTTACTTTCATTTCCTTATCACAAATCAATAATTCAATATTATGAATCAAATCATAATCAATACTTTGATGCACACATCTTCACATGAATCATGATATGTCATTGGTGATGCAAAACCCTATTTTCTCCCACCATCCGCTACATCACACACATGATGCGGGATACACACACCCATACGTGCAAGATCACGTCCAACTCACATAGCAGTTCACTAGACACACAAGTTCAACAGAGGGAAAGGAAGTGCAAGGGTGTATGCATAATAATATCCAACTAGTGTCTAACTAAAACAATCCAATGAAGCCAATTAACATGCTCCACAATTATTCAAACCCACACCGAGGTGATTCAAACCAAGACACGAAAGAAGGGATCCATGTAGATACAAGATTCTACTCTTTTAAATCTAATCCCCTTAATCCCCACATAAAGTCATTTATTGATTAAATTCAGCTTTAACACTTTAAAGATGCATTGGTTCCATAATTCTTGATTTAGTACTAATAAGATTTGAAACTCAATAAAGTGACATAAATCATTAATACATGCCATGCTATCCACTTGAGCATAATCATCACCATAACTCTATTCCATGTCAACACATACTAGCATGTATCTAGTCTTCACCTTTTAACAACAATGACACTAAATCACGACATTTAATCACCAATTCATTTTCAACAATTACCCGTTCAATAATGTGAGTTATGATTAAATCCCTACAATTAATAACATTTTCATGCTATCCAATTCCCAATTGTTCATACTCAATTTATCGTCACATAACCGCCTTAACCCATTACACTAATTTAAGTTAACCTTTTACATTAACAAAACATCATCCAACCACAAGGCACAACATATATAGAAGTCTTGAACCTATACCAATACATGTTGGAACACACATACACACCATCTTCATCCACAAACACATGCTGGACACACACACACACGGAGAAACACACACACACACTCACACACACTGCTGCACACACTAGCACACACTCGAACCCTTCCAAAAAAATGCCAACAAAATCGAACCAATCTTCATCAAAAATTCGTGGGATTTCAGGTAAATAACGACTGAGGGACGGCGAGGATTACCCACAAAAAAATCGGAAGAAAATCGTCCCAAAATTGGACGAAATCGCGACTTCAACCCGCGGCGCTTCCTTGCAAGATCCGGACGCAATCCTCGACGAAACTTCGCGATATTGGTATGGAAAGAAGCGCCTGGGAGATACGAAGGCGGCGGCGGTTCGGACGCGCCGGAAGGATCTCGGACGGCGGCGGGCGCGGCGGTTTAGTGGCGAGGGGTCTGGATGTGCGCGAAGAGAAGAGGGGTTCGGGAATCAGTGCGTGTTTTTACACGTTTTCAGTGTGTGTCCGAAAATGCCCCACATAACACATTTATTTTTTTTGTATCCTTCCCCGGTTTTGTACATCGAAGTGTCACCGGTGCACTGATAAATTATTTTTAGACAACGATTGGGATTTATACACACCCCAAAAACCCAAAACTTAAATTCTTCATTTTAATTAATTTATCTCTAAATATCATCGGAGTATATTTTACAATCTCAAAATATTTTATGATCCGATTAATTTGCCAGTTGACCTTCAATTGGTCAATTCCACTTCTAATTAATTCTAAAATTAATTATCAATAAAATCCAAATCATATTTAGTCCAACAAATAATTATAATAAATCTGGACATCACAACTCTCCCCAACATATAAAATTTCGTCCTCGAAATTTCAGCGCATGCTTATCATAAAAGCCAACTGTAAATTTTTATGTACCATATATAGTTCAAGATAGTGACTTTACCATCCGTAGGATGACAGTCATCGGAATCATCGTGACTCACACACGTGCCCCATTGCACCAACGATCGCAAGGAGTGTTTAACCGTCAAGCTTCTTTATCATATCTCACCACCTGTGTACTTTCATCGACACAATCCCATCGCACAATCTTATTCCCGTCATATACTTTTATCACAGTACCCAGCATATAATCTCATTAAATCATGCAATCCATGCTTTCATGCATATTCAAGAATATATGACAATACATCAACATTTATCTTAATTAACTTCATACCTGTGTCGTTGCAAATGTATGCAACTTATCCCCACATCATCACTATCATCCGTATGAAGTAACGGTACTCTTGAGCCTTTATGCATCAATCTTTCATATATCATCTCCTGGCTATTATCTGGTGCAAGGTAATGACTAGAAAACCAATTAGTCATTTTCACATACGTATATACATATTATACACACCAATAGCCACAGACCATCAATATCAATTCATGATAAATGGCTTAACACCAATATTTTCATGTCACGATTATACTCATCTAACACCAGGCATCAACATCAATATCGAATAGTTCGTGACGTACCTTTGTAGATGGATTCATCTACAATACACAATGGCACCATAATATCATGTTAATCACAGCACTCACATACTCTTAAGTATCGACATTTCCATATTACTTCACCCAATTATTATCTGTCATAGGACAAGTACCAAAATAATCCCGTTAGCATTTCTCAAATACTAGTAACATAACACGTACCTTGTCATTTACGCATTTTGACATCCATAATGTTTCTGTCATCAAACACTAATTCCTGCATCATAAGTTTCTCGCAGTTCTATACACAACATGCTACTGCACACTATCACATAGGGTGATTGAAATTTAACATAAGAATCAGTTGCATGCTTTAATGAAGCAATTTATATCAATCTTTAACTCATCCTCGAAACATAATAATTCATTAATCATGAATATTCACAATGAACACATGTCCACACACGACATTCGTAGTAATCACGCGTCATCCCGTGACATACTCATGCCATCCCGTGACACACTCGTTAAACTCATGTCTATCTGATTGTATTCCATTCAACATAATAGGTGATTAATCAATTATTAATCCCACCACATACAAAACTAGCATGCTTTCACGACAATAATTATTGTCACACAATGATTAACATCTATTTTCAATATCTCATCACTACACACCGTAGATATGAGAGTGCTATCACAGAGGTTACACCCCTTCTTGCCTTATTACCACAATAGAACATGAATGACACATCTAGGTTCCACTTCAATTCTATTATCAACTTTTCTACATGTACATGATTTCAAAATCAATATGAATCAACAAAATAACTCGAATCAACATATATCAATATGCTCAACCAACTGAAACGGTTTACCTCGACATTTTGTCCTCCTGGACCGATCCAATATCCTCTTGGGCCTAAATCACATATACCCAATGAGCAATAACATAACTGTACATAGCACAACTTCAATTGCCATCTGCAATCAAAGCATCATCAATACTCATTGCTAACACAATTGCGATACAACAACATTCATCGTTAATCACAATAGCGGTACTAAAAATATTCATTGCTAACACAATAGCAATACATCAATCTTCATCGCCCTACGGCGGTACATAATACTCATCGCCAACGCTGGCATACATAATATCCATAATCACAATGAATATACATTCTTAAAACAATAAGATGTAATAACACTTACTATACACAGTTGATCCACACTTGATCCTTTAAATTGTCCCTGCTCTCAATCATAAATATTCCACAAAATATGAGTTCATATCAGTACACAAATTGATATACTCACCATCAACCGAATAGCGATGAGACGTCGCAATATATATAATCGGCGGCAAGAACCATCGCCATGGAATCAGCGGAATGCACCATCAATAAACACATGTCTGGCGGCATGAGCCATCGCCATTGACATAGCAGAAAGAGGCATCGCTATACATGTACCCGACGGCATAAACCATCGCCAATCAATATAGCGGAATGAGACATCGCTATCAATACACATGGCGGCATGAACCCTCACCAACCAATATAGCGGAATGAGACATCGCTATCAGTACACATGGCGGCATGAACCATCGCCAACCAATATAGCGGAATGAGACATCGCTATCAATACACTTGGCGGCATGAACCATCGCCAACCAATATAGCGGAATGAGACATCGCTATCAATACACTTGGCGGCATGAACCATCGCCAACCAATATAGCGGAATGAGACATCGCTATCAATATCGAATAATGTGGTTGTTCCGGTCTTGTTATAGCAGCGGAATTTTAGGACCCCTCGCTTCGACATATAGCGGCATCATATGATATCCCTCGCTTCGACAATGACAGCGGCATGTTACCTCGCTTAGACATGACAGCGGCAAATATCATACTACCATCGCTTCATATGACAGCGGCAAGTACCTCCCTCGCTCGAATATAACAACTACCGGAACTTCCACTAGCTCCCTGTACCTGCATCCAGGTTAATACAACAGTTCACAATATAATGATCGATACCATATAACCACAATATTCCACATTAATCACTAGAATTGTGACTGTTCCGGTCCCAATACAACAGCGGAATTCTAGGACCCCTCGCTTCGACAATGACAGCGGCATGTTACCTCGCTTAGTCATGACAGCGGCAAGTACCTCCCTCGCTCGGAGATAAAGACTACCGGAACATTCATCAATTCTACCACAATAATCAAACACAACAATTGGTTCCATTATCACAATATATCACTATCATTTCACATATATCATCACATGTAAGGATCCACTATCCACGATATACATAATCAAAGGTTTAACACGTTTTACCGTCCGAAGCCCGTACGTCTCACATTTCCCTTTCCTGATTTTCCTACAAAATCAGAATCCTTAGCACATAACATATGGAGTGCCAGACATTACCGTTAATGCCATCCCATCGCATTCTACACGATTCCTGCAACCACAATGATTAGCAACACCACTTTTCATATCATAAAAGCACATAAACAACTAGTTGTGTCATACCACATTAATGCCATCATGCATAAATATGTGCTATCAATAACTTCCTAGGCCCTTAACAGCCCCAAAGAGCTAACCACTGCTCTAATACCACTAATGTAAGGCCCCAACACTTAAACTCGTCATTAGTTCATTTATGACGTCGTATGTGTACAAATTTTTCATTTTCTTTTCATTTTTTAAAACGAATCATTACTTGTTTCCCATAATCCCAAGACACAAACAAATGCTCAACATTATATGTTCATCTCTACCAACAAATAGACTCAGGGGTTTCACCCAATACCATCCCCATCATACCACTTTTGCATTGTGGGTTTTTATAAAAAAATTGGGCAGAGTCTCCCCACAAACTGAGCTATCCGGAAATAAAAACTCATCACATAATATAATTCCCGACCAGGGACAACGCAATATTAAACAGAATATAGAAACACAAGTAAATTCCCGGCCAGGGAAGACTCTACACTAATAAGACAACAAAAGTGGGTTTCAACACCCTTATACAGTCCATATACACATACAAGTGCTCACAAAAGAGCAACGAATAACGGATACTCATCCGGATGCATAGTTAGTATAAATACCAACCGCTCAACCTCGTATATCGGCTCAATCTCATACTATGCTCCTGGAAGCATCATCCAACAAGGTTCGAGCCTAGCACGCCAAAGCAGCATCGTACATGTTGTACCTGTTTCAACAGAAACAGCCCCCACACAGGGTGAGCACACTCCAACTCAATATTCGATCACAAATCAACATATGAAATCATAATGCAACAATTTAGATTATTCAAAACTCATAAAATATACTCCCTGTATAATTCTGAATCTGTATAGCTTCCACACACTGTTCCTGTTTCAAACTCACGGACTTTCATAATGTCAAGTTCAGTATTATCATTGAAAATATGATATCCAACAACACTATGAATTCAATACAACAACAATGCATCATTTATGCTCAACATAAATAATTCAACATCAATGTAAACCTTGTTATCCCAATATAACCCTGGTTATCCCACTATCTCATTCTCGATATTTTCTCATATCGTTCATGCCCACGGCATCACTACTCAACAAGTAAAATTGGATCACGCACCACTACGTGTCCCCCATAACTCGTATATGAAACTCAATTATTAAAGTCAAACACTTACCTGAATCATCATATTCAAAATTTGCATGTATACATGAATGTATAGATACTAGATATACCTGCTCGTACGTCACCACGTACCTTATAGTAGACAACATGAACAAGCTATCATCAACGTCCGAAGTCTCCTGTAGAGTCTATACCGAACATCAATTCAATATTAGCTCATAATCCGAGCAATGAACATCCATCAAATAGTTCTTACTTTCATTTCCATATCACAAATCAATAATTCAATATTATGAATCAAATCATAATCAATACTTTGATGCACACATCTTCACATGAATCATGATATGTCATTGGTGATGCAAAACCCTATTTTCTCCCACCATCCGTGTGATGACCAGGGATTATAGGTGTTAATCCCGTAGTGTTAATAATCCCTAAAGTGGTTTTACGTGGCGATTTGGAATTTAATCGAGGTGTTGGGCCTTCTGGGCTCGTTTATTTGGGCAGTTGGGATCGTTGGATCCAGAGGTTGAGATTGTATTCACATTATGGTGTAAAACCTAAGAGTTGGGTTTTTGTTGTGTCTCGGAATCTCGGGTGCTGTGTGAGCACCGGTAGGGGATTTGAGAGTTAGAGAGAGAGTTTTTGAAAACAGATGATTTTTAAGGAATCATGATGTATTTGTGGGGCTATTAATTTTTCGGGGTATTTTTGCTATAAATACCATTTAAACCCAAAATTTTAGACAAAATATCAATTTCAGCCCCAAATTCCTCTCTCTCTCTCTCCCCGCATGCGATTCCCGTCACCTCCCCTGCCCCGCCGTTTCAGGCGCTCCGCCAGCCGCCGTCCGGCCGCCGATCGGCGCGTGCGACCTACCCACGGCTTCGTCTCGACGAGGCGCTCCTTTCCCCTCTGTCAATTGAAGGTTTCGTCGCGTCCTGGAGTCGGATTTTACAGAAAGGCGTCGATCCCCAAAAGTTAGGGTTCATCGATTTTGAACGTTTTTGCTTCCGATTTTCGTTGGGTAATCTCCCTTACCCCTTGTTCTTCTTTTTCGTGCTTTTCCCTGCTTTTTGGTGATTTTGGTTCGAAATAATTTTCGAAAATTGTAGGGTTTGATTTCGAAAATTTGGGGGTTTTTGGCAGGGGTATTATTTCGTGCAATTGATCGATTATTGCATGTTTTAAGAGTATTATGATGCTTGATTGAGATCGAATTGAGAAGCTTTGGTTCAAATTTGAAGAATTTTAAGAGTTGGGATTTAAAGGCTTGTTTGGGTTCGATTTTAAGGGGGTTGAGTTCGAAAATGGGGAGTTTTTTGTCAAGGGATGTTGATTCTTGCTTGGATAGCTTAATCGACATTTTAGATGAATTATGGTATTTTATTGGGTTCGAAATTGTGAGATTAAGGTTCGATTTTTGTAGGGCATTCTTGAACAATTTCGATTGTCTCATTTATTTCCTTCCCTGCATGTACCCTGCCCCGGGTCTTTTAAGAGGATAATTGTCGTGTATTGACAATGTTGTGAGGGATATGGGTGTGCTTGAGCATAGGTTACATGTTCGTAAATAATTGTGAATTATTTATCGTGTTAGCACATCATTCCTCGGGGCATGGAACTCGAGCAAGGCTTGGCTCGGACTTCGGAGATTTAAGGTACGTGCGACGTACGAGCATTTCTATATTTTAAGGCATATGTGAGTGCATAATGAGAATTTGATTTCATTGAATAATCGCGCATGAGGATTATATATATATATGTTGATATAGCCAAGGAATGACCCAAATCTTGATATCGCCGCTTGTAGCATGCGTGACACTAGAGTAGGATGACTCTTGCATGATATATGGGGTACTGGGTTTATTTGACTATATTAGGGCATTTGAGATGCCTGGGAATGATCGTAAAATCATGTATTCTTCGTAAGACATTTGAGATGTCTAAGTTCGTAGAATCGTGTATTCATTATAAGACATTTGAGATGTCTAGGTTTGTAGACTCATGTATTCATTATAAGACACTTGAGATGTCTAAGTATAATGAAGGATTGGTAAAATAAATGCTAAGGCATTTGAGCTATCTGTGATTGATAGCAAGGTTGTGAAATCAGTATTAGATATTGTGATATCTGTAATTGCATGTTTAATGAATTTGTAATCACTATATGTTGATATTCGAGGATTAGGCATGCGATGAGTTAATCAATGCGTTGATTTACTGATTTATGAGATTTGATGAGTTTGATGTTGTGAGAACAGGGACAGTACACGGAATCCCGGATGAGGATGTTGCCATCCAGGGAGTATCATTTAAATTCATTAGTATTTACTTGTGTTGTAAATTATGAATTTCATTATTATGATTATGGGATTTTGTGTATTGGTATGCTCACCCCGTTGGGGGCTGTCTCTGTTGGGACAGGTGGACAGGTACATCGATGGCTATGGAGCTGAGCTCGAGCTGTTGATTTGAGGTACTCCCAGGATCGTGGTACCAGGGCTTGATGGAGCACGGTATCGTATAGAGTACCTATATATACACCTGAGGATTTATACATATTCATGATGCTCGCATGTGAGCACGATTATACTTGTATATGGATTGTATATAAAGGCATGAGCCTTTCTCTCTTTCATTTAAGGTTGCATGCAATTAGGTTGAATTGCTAGAATGATATGAGAGTCATTGGTGTATTATGTGGGTGTTGGAACCCACTTTTGTTGACATATGTGTGGTGTCTTCCCTGGCTGGGAATCTACTTGTATTACTGCTTTCTGTTGAGTATTATGTGTTCCCTGGCCGGGAATTTTGTTATGTGTTGTACTCTGTTTTGGGATAGCTCTATTTATGGGGAGACTCTGCCCAAATTTTTGTAAAAGTTTACAATGTGAAAAGTGGCACCAAGGGGTTGGTAAAGGGCAAACATATGAGTCTTTTATTGACAGGCAATGATTAAGTATCATCAGAGCTTCCCGATTGACATTTTATAGAAAGCATGTACCACACATAGTGGTTAATACACTAATCAAGGTTTTAAGGGCTTGGGGTCCTTACATTAGTGGTATCAGAGCAGTGGTTGCTCATTGGGGCTGTTAAGGGCCTAGGAAGTTATTGATAGCACATATTTATGCATGATGGCATCAATGTTGTATGACATAACAAATTGTTTATGTGCTCTTATGATATGAAAAGTGGTATTGCTAACCATTGTGGTTGCAGGAATCGTGTGGAACACGATAGGATGACATTTATAGGGATGTCTGGCACTCCGTGTGTTATGTGCCAAGGAAGCTGGTTTTAAGAAAATCCGGTAAAGGGATATTTCCGAGGTAACATGTACTTTACGTTGTCTTGTTGACACATGATGAATGCAAAGTGGTGCATTAAGGTTATGGTATATGTTATTGTGCATTGTTTTTGCATATGCATGTTATGAAATATAAGAGGTGTATTTCTTGAGTCAAAGTTATCTTAGTAAGGATTTTAATGGCTTACGCTAAGGTCCATTGGAAGCGAGGAAGAATTCCGCTTACATGGAGTAGCAAGAAGCATTAAAATGTACTAATGATAAGGGCTCAGGATTGAAATAAGGATTTAAAGAAGGATATCATGACATTTATTTGTGAAACCATACATTCTCATAATGTGTTTTTATTATGAATTGAATGTGGATGCATAGCGTATATGGCTATTGTTGTTAACCCTGATGGTTGCAGGTTACAGGAAATATGGAGTATAAAAAGGAATGATGATTATACATTCCAGGAGTCCTGCTTATGACAGTGAGAATTTTTATACTTACGCTTGACCGCTAAAAATGTGGAGCGGGAGGGGGGAGGCTCGCTTGCACATGGAGGCGGGGTATTCCATACGAAGCGAGGATGAGATACCGCTTGTATGAAGAAGCTTATGCTTGTACCGCTAAAAATGTGGAGCGGGAGGGGATGCTCGCTTGCACATGGAGGCGGGGTATGCCATACGAAGCGAGGATGAGATACCGCTTGTATGAAGAAGCGAGGATGAGATGCCGCTTGTTAGGATGATGATTCATTCCTTTGTGATGACACGGATGATAGCGGTGATGTGTCCCGCTGTGTCGATTTATATTCATTTCTCTATGAGGACACGGTTTATAGCGATGGTTCATTCCGCTATATCTATTGGCGATGGTTCATTCCGCCAGGTGTATTTATAGCGATGGTTCATTCCACTATATCTATTGGCGATGGTTCATTCCGCCAGGTGTATTTATAGCGATGGTTCATTCCGCTATATCTATTGGCGATGGTTCATTCCGCCAGGTGTATTTATAGCGATGGTTCATTCCGCTATATCTATTGGCGATGGTTCATTCCGCCAGGTGTATTTATAGCGACGGTTCATTCCGCTATATTGATTGGCGATGGTTCATTCCGCCAGGTGTATTGATAGCGATGCCTCTTTCCGCTACTATGTGGACGATGATTCATGCTCAGGGTATAGCGAGGTTTCATGCCACTTATTATCTGACGAGGTGTCATACCGTCGATTCTATAGCGAGGGATCTTGCCGCTATGTACTCAGCACAGGATTTTTGCCGCCTTCGAGCGATGGGTGCTGATTACGCACTATTATTGAGCGACGGAGACAGGTATGACGCTATATCACTAGCGATGAGGTATGAGATATTGCTATTTTATTAGCTTTATTGTAGCTGGCATGCATTGATATACATGTTTTATTATGCCTATTTTACTAGCATGATAGTGGATGACATACGCTGATGTACATGTATCGTCACTAGTGGGCAATGTTTTAGATGCCATGAGTTGGCATGTGTCGTCACGGGATGACGATGACGATGTTGTAGGAGATGTCTTATTAGACCTGCATCATCGTTACGATGATCGATGCGTTGAGTATACGTATTCAGTGGTATGCCTTGGGTGCCAGTACCGAGCACAAGGTGGTGTGTGCGACACCGATTGACGTGACCCTTATACCGAGCGGGTTGCTCGAGGAATGGTTGGATGCGCTGTACATGTGATTGTACCGCAGCTTACGATTGGGGGATCATTTTACGAGTGGTGATACCCTTGAGGTATGCTCGTTGGAATGGCTTTTGGCCATGTGATTTGACGACATGAGTAATCATGGAGGAAATTACTCGCTTTCTGTCGATGTGACATGTGGTAGACATGATCACACCACCCTTGAGGGTGTAGGATGGGTCCTAAGGGAGTAGGATCAGGTTATGTTAAGTACATAGGGACATTGGAGTGTCCAGGGTGTATCGGCATTGAGGAGTGTTGGATAAAGACCCACTACTCTATTGAGTTTTCCTCCCATAGTATGTTATACCATGTGGAAACGTCCGTCTTGTTGGTAGGTTTGAGGTAAACCTAAAGAGGCAGAGACTAGGTTGTCTGCCGCGTGTGTGTAGCACCATGATGGACTTGCTAGAGCCGTTACACTGCTCGTTGGAACCAAGTTTGGCAAATCGTAAGGTGATACGATGTGGATTGTGGTGGACTCTAGTAGTCACCATGTCATTGAGGTTAAGGTTGTTCATGCCTCACTGAAACGTGTATACGTTTATGTTTAATCTTGGAGACTTGTCTGCGACAGCTCAGGATGTTGGAGTACCAACAAGAGAGTCATCAGGTTGTTATTGACTCAATCTAAAGGAACCCGTGTATTGGGATACAATGGGTGTTATTGTATCCAGTTTTTCCGAACGATGGTTCGAGACTTGTGGATCTCGAGTTCGATGGCACTTCCCTTGCGAGGAAGGAGGTAGTATTATACCTATTTGGGAATCTTGAAAGATTCGGTAAGTTGGTGCAAGTGGTGTTGATTTTGGGAATCACACCGTGTATTGTTAATCGTCGATTTTCATCCTCCACTGAGTAAGGAATGACTCAGAATTGACGGTTGTGTTTGGGGCTTAGGGATATGTGGTAGATACCCGAGCCGAGTGCATTGAGTATGCATGTGATATCAGTGCTTAGGCAGGTATACCGGTGAGTATACGGATGCCAGTTATTGATTTCCTCTCTGTTAAGCATAGAGTTATGCTATTTTTGGATGGTTAAATCTCTGATGTGAGATATGGAACACCTTGAGATTGGGAATCTCCATGGCACGATGATTATGAGGAATGATCGTGAAGTTAGTTGACTCCCTTGAGGAGGGATTTTCTTGTGAGGGTTAAGGTATTTCCCTTGTTGGTGTTTTCCTTCGAGTTATGCGACAGCCTTCCCAAGTTTGGATTGTTAAATCCGAGGATTTTCAAGGGATGACAGGATTTCGGATTGGTTGAGTGTCGCTGACGACACAAGCGTTGAGGATGCAATGGGTTTATTGCATGCCCCTTAAGAAATTTAAACTCTGCGGAGTCTCGGTTGTTATTTATGATCAGGACGTGATTCTTGGAACATCCGTAGGTGGACATCTTGTGAGATGTCTTTTGTTTTAATTTGTGGCCGTGAGTTGCCCAAATTAAGTTGCAATGAGGCGACTACTCCTTCGATGGAGGAAGTTTGAAAGTGGAAACCAGGTTTGATATGTGTACACCGTGGTTGTACTAGTGTTTCCCTCGTAACGATGTATGTTAGACATCGTAAGTCATAGTAAAATATCATTGGATGATATCTACGATAGAATCAAGAGCGATTCGAATCCTTGCAGTTTCAGTTGACTAACTGCTTTTGGACTGTTAGCGTTGAGTTGTGCTGACGCTCTTTGACGTTATGATGGATTTGGAAGTCTATTACACTCCAGAGTTTGACACGAGGTCAACGTTCTTACGGTTGAGGTGTCATTCAGGATGTGTTCGTACTGTTGTATTAGAACGAAGGATGACTGTCTGATCTACAGTCGTAAGTATCAGTTGTTTCGCAGTCATGAGGGACTGACTTTTGGGATGACCCGCATCGAGGTACGTTTTACCTCTTGGGTGATATGTTGGTTTTGGTATGTCGCTCTGTTTCAGAGTTAGATGAGAGGTAAGTATCCTCGCGTTTATTAATACGATTCTGATATGGTCAGGAATCGAGGTTATGGCTTCATGTTGTTGTGTAGCCTGGGTGTTACGTGATACACCAGTGCTAATTTCGAGGACGAAATTCTTTTAGTGGGGGATATTGTGATGACCAGGGATTATAGGTGTTAATCCCGTAGTGTTAATAATCCCTAAAGTGGTTTTACGTGGCGATTTGGAATTTAATCGAGGTGTTGGGCCTTCTGGGCTCGTTTATTTGGGCAGTTGGGATCGTTGGATCCAGAGGTTGAGATTGTATTCACATTACGGTGTAAAACCTAAGAGTTGGGTTTTTGTTGTGTCTCGGAATCTCGGGTGCTGTGTGAGCACCGGTAGGGGATTTTAGAGTTAGAGAGAGAGTTTTTGAAAACAGATGATTTTTAAGGAATCATGATGTATTTGTGGGGCTATTAATTTTTCGGGGTATTTTTGCTATAAATACCATTTAAACCCAAAATTTTAGACAAAATATCAATTTCAGCCCCAAATTCCTCTCTCTCTCTCTCCCCGCATGCGATTCCCGTCACCTCCCCTGCCCCGCCGTTTCAGGCGCTCCGCCAGCCGCCGTCCGGCCGCCGATCGGCGCGTGCGACCTACCCACGGCTTCGTCTCGACGAGGCGCTCCTTTCCCCTCTGTCAATTGAAGGTTTCGTCGCGTCCTGGAGTCGGATTTTACAGAAAGGCGTCGATCCCCAAAAGTTAGGGTTCATCGATTTTGAACGTTTTTGCTTCCGATTTTCGTTGGGTAATCTCCCTTACCCCTTGTTCTTCTTTTTCGTGCTTTTCCCTGCTTTTTGGTGATTTTGGTTCGAAATAATTTTCGAAAATTGTAGGGTTTGATTTCGAAAATTTGGGGGTTTTTGGCAGGGGTATTATTTCGTGCAATTGATCGATTATTGCATGTTTTAAGAGTATTATGATGCTTGATTGAGATCGAATTGAGAAGCTTTGGTTCAAATTTGAAGAATTTTAAGAGTTGGGATTTAAAGGCTTGTTTGGGTTCGATTTTAAGGGGGTTGAGTTCGAAAATGGGGAGTTTTTTGTCAAGGGATGTTGATTCTTGCTTGGATAGCTTAATTGACATTTTAGATGAATTATGGTATTTTATTGGGTTCGAAATTGTGAGATTAAGGTTCGATTTTTGTAGGGCATTCTTGAACAATTTCGATTGTCTCATTTATTTCCTTCCCTGCATGTACCCTGCCCCGGGTCTTTTAAGAGGATAATTGTCGTGTATTGACAATGTTGTGAGGGATATGGGTGTGCTTGAGCATAGGTTACATGTTCGTAAATAATTGTGAATTATTTATCGTGTTAGCACATCATTCCTCGGGGCATGGAACTCGAGCAAGGCTTGGCTCGGACTTCGGAGATTTAAGGTACGTGCGACGTACGAGCATTTCTATATTTTAAGGCATATGTGAGTGCATAATGAGAATTTGATTTCATTGAATAATCGCGCATGAGGATTATATATATATATGTTGATATAGCCAAGGAATGACCCAAATCTTGATATCGCCGCTTGTAGCATGCGTGACACTAGAGTAGGATGACTCTTGCATGATATATGGGGTACTGGGTTTATTTGACTATATTAGGGCATTTGAGATGCCTGGGAATGATCGTAAAATCATGTATTCTTCGTAAGACATTTGAGATGTCTAAGTTCGTAGAATCGTGTATTCATTATAAGACATTTGAGATGTCTAGGTTTGTAGACTCATGTATTCATTATAAGACACTTGAGATGTCTAAGTATAATGAAGGATTGGTAAAATAAATGCTAAGGCATTTGAGCTATCTGTGATTGATAGCAAGGTTGTGAAATCAGTATTAGATATTGTGATATCTGTAATTGCATGTTTAATGAATTTGTAATCACTATATGTTGATATTCGAGGATTAGGCATGCGATGAGTTAATCAATGCGTTGATTTACTGATTTATGAGATTTGATGAGTTTGATGTTGTGAGAACAGGGACAGTACACGGAATCCCGGATGAGGATGTTGCCATCCAGGGAGTATCATTTAAATTCATTAGTATTTACTTGTGTTGTAAATTATGAATTTCATTATTATGATTATGGGATTTTGTGTATTGGTATGCTTACCCCGTTGGGGGCTGTCTCTGTTGGGACAGGTGGACAGGTACATCGATGGCTATGGAGCTGAGCTCGAGCTGTTGATTTGAGGTACTCCCAGGATCGTGGTACCAGGGCTTGATGGAGCACGGTATCGTATAGAGTACCTGTATATACACCTGAGGATTTATACATATTCATGATGCTCGCATGTGAGCACGATTATACTTGTATATGGATTGTATATAAAGGCATGAGCCTTTCTCTCTTTCATTTAAGGTTGCATGCAATTAGGTTGAATTACTAGAATGATATGAGAGTCATTGGTGTATTATGTGGGTGTTGGAACCCACTTTTGTTGACATATGTGTGGTGTCTTCCCTGGCTGGGAATCTACTTGTATTACTGCTTTCTGTTGAGTATTATGTGTTCCCTGGCCGGGAATTTTGTTATGTGTTGTACTCTGTTTTGGGATAGCTCTATTTATGGGGAGACTCTGCCCAAATTTTTGTAAAAGTTTACAATGTGAAAAGTGGCACCAAGGGGTTGGTAAAGGGCAAACATATGAGTCTTTTATTGACAGGCAATGATTAAGTATCATCAGAGCTTCCCGATTGACATTTTATAGAAAGCATGTACCACACATAGTGGTTAATACACTAATCAAGGTTTTAAGGGCTTGGGGTCCTTACAATCCGCTACATCACACACATGATGCGGGATACACACACCCATACGTGCAAGATCACGTCCAACTCACATAGCAGTTCACTAGACACACAAGTTCAACAGAGGGAAAGGAAGTGCAAGGGTGTATGCATAATAATATCCAACTAGTGTCTAACTAAAACAATCCAATTAAGCCAATTAACATGCTCCACAATTATTCAAACCCACACCGAGGTGATTCAAACCAAGACACGAAAGAAGGGATCCATGTAGATACAAGATTCTACTCTTTTAAATCTAATCCCCTTAATCCCCACATAAAGTCATTTATTGATTAAATTCAGCTTTAACACTTTAAAGATGCATTGGTTCCATAATTCTTGATTTAGTACTAATAAGATTTGAAACTCAATAAAGTGACATAAATCATTAATACATGCCATGCTATCCACTTGAGCATAATCATCACCATAACTCTATTCCATGTCAACACATACTAGCATGTATCTAGTCTTCACCTTTTAACAACAATGACACTAAATCACGACATTTAATCACCAATTCATTTTCAACAATTACCCGTTCAATAATGTGAGTTATGATTAAATCCCTACAATTAATAACATTTTCATGCTATCCAATTCCCAATTGTTCATACTCAATTTATCGTCACATAACCGCCTTAACCCATTACACTAATTTAAGTTAACCTTTTACATTAACAAAACATCATCCAACCACAAGGCACAACATATATAGAAGTCTTGAACCTATACCAATACATGTTGGAACACACATACACACCATCTTCATCCACAAACACATGCTGGACACACACACACATGCAGAAACACACACACACACGCACACACACTGCTGCACACACTAGCACACACTCGAACCCTTCCAAAAAAATGCCAACAAAATCGAACCAATCTTCATCAAAAATTCGTGGGATTTCAGGTAAATAACGACTGAGGGACGGCGATGATTACCCACAAAAAAATCGGAAGAAAATCGTCCCAAAATTGGACGAAATCGCGACTTCAACCCGCGGCGCTTCCTTGCAAGATCCGGACGCAATCCTCAACGAAACTTCGCGATATTGGTATGGAAAGAAGCGCCTGGGAGATACGAAGGCGGCGGCGGTTCGGACGCGCCGGAAGGATCTCGGACGGCGGCGGGCGCGGCGGTTTAGTGGCGAGGGGTCTGAATGTGCGCGAAGAGAAGAGGGGTTCCGGAATCAGTGCGTGTTTTTACACATTTTCAGTGTGTGTCCGAAAATGCCCCACATAACATATTTATTTTTTTTGTATCCTTCCCCGGTTTTGTACATCGAAGTGTCACCGGTGCACTGATAAATTATTTTTAGACAACGATTGGGATTTATACACACCCCAAAAACCCAAAACTTAAATTCTTCATTTTAATTAATTTATCTCTAAAATATCATCGGAGTATATTTTACAATCTCAAAATATTTTATGATCCGATTAATTTGCCAGTTGACCTTCACTTGGTCAATTCCACTTCTAATTAATTCTAAAATTAATTATCAATAAAATCCAAATCATATTTAGTCCAACAAATAATTATAATAAATCTGGACATCACAAAGCTTCCAAGAATTGAAGCGTCGTTTGACGACAGCGCCAGTGTTGGTGATTCCCTCTGAGAATAAGAGGTTTGCCTTGTACACAGATGCATCATTGCAGGGTTTGGGCTGTGTATTGATGCAGGAGAAGCACGTGGTGGCTTATGCTTCGAGGCAGTTGAAGCCTCATGAGACCAGATACCAAGTTCATGATCTGGAACTGGCGGCCATCATTTTCGCCTTGAAGATTTGGCGGCATTATCTCTATGGTACTTCGTTTACCATCTATACGGACCATAAGAGTTTGAAGTTCTTATTCACCCAAGCGGAACTGAATATGAGGCAAAGAAGATGGATGGATTTACTCAAGGATTATGACTGTGAGATTGAGTACCATCCTGGTAAAGCAAATTTGATAGCAGACTACTTAAGTCGGAAGGTGAAGAGTACTGCTCAGGACGCTTTGTGTTTATCCGCTATGATGACTTCTTATTGCCATCTGGGCTATGATTTCGATGTGGACACGTCGCCGGTGCGAGTGTCGACCTTGTTGGCTGAACCAGACATATTTGAGGCTATCAGGAAAGCCCAGAGGTCGGATGATGAGGTTCAGAGATTGTCATCGATAGTACTTCAAGGACAGCCATCAAAGTTCAGAGTGGCAGAAGATGATTCCTTGAGACCGGGCAACCGATGGGTAGTCCCAGATACACCATAGTTGCGTAGAGGAATATTGGAGCGAGCTCACAGTAGTCGGTTCAGTATCCACCCAGGAGGAAGGAAGATGTACAAGGACCTATGCGGTCAATTCTGGTGGAGACGCATGAAGCGTGATGTGATCACTTTTGTTAAAAGATGTTTGATCTGCCAGCAAGTAAAATCAGAAAGGCAGAGGCCTGGTGGCGAGCTGAAGAGCTTGGAAGTATCTAAATGGAAGTGTGAGCATATCTCTATGGACTTTGTGACCCACTTGCCGAGGACGGCCTCATGATTTGATGCGATCTGGGTGATCGTAGATAGGCTAACAAAGGTAGCTCATTTCATCCCCTACTGTTTGACTTTCACATACCTAAAGATGGCACAATTATATGTACGGGATGTAGTGAGGTTGCATGGGGTTCCAGTCTCGATTGTGTCTGATAGAGACCCAAGGTTTACTTCACATTTCTGGGAAGGTCTCCATGCAGCTTTGGGCACAGAAGTGAGACTGAGTACAGCTTATCACTCTCAGACAGATGGCCAGACAGAGCGTACCATTCAGACGCTCGAAGACATGTTGAGGGCATGTGTTTTGGAGTTTGATACTCCATGGCAGGATGCAGTGCCATTGGTGGAGTTCTCCTATAATAACAGCTATCAGGCGAGCATTCAAATGGCCCCTTTTGAAGCTCTTTACAGACGACGATGTAGGTCACCGCTGTATTGGGAGGACTTGACTAGTAAAGCGGTCGGAGGACCAGATATGATTAAGGATATGGAAGAAAAGATCAAGATGATACGTCAAAAGATGAAAGCGGCTCAGGATAGGCAAGCAGCATATGCCAATAAGCGACGGCGACCGCTAGAATTCCAAGTGGGAGACAAGGTCTTCTTGAAAATCTCACCCTTCAGGGGTGTAGTTCGTTTTGGTATGCGGGGGAAGTTATCCCCGAGGTATGTCGGGCCGTACGAGGTATTGCAGCGTATAGGTACTTTGGCCTACCGTTTGGCTCTACCGCCGTCCTTATCTGGTATTCAATATGTTTTTCATGTTTCTATGCTACGGAAGTATGAGCCAGACCGGTCTCATGTTTTACAGCCTACTGAAGTGCAGTTGGACTCGGATGTATCCTACGTAGAACGACCGGTCAGAATTCTGGAGCGTGAGGATCACAAATTACGAAGTAAAGTTATACCGATGGTCAAAGTTCAGTGGGATCGTCGGGGTGTCGAGGAGGCTACGTGGGAGACGGAACGGCATATGGTGCAGCATTACCCGGAACTATTTTCTGGTATGATTTATGTTTAGTTTCTTTATGGGTAAGTGCATGCGATTTCGAGGACGAAATCTTATAAAGTATGTGATGCCCCGAAATTAATTATATGCAATTTGGGCATTAATGATGTTTATATGATGAATTAGGTGGTAATTGATTTGTGTGTTGGGTAATGAAGTGTTAACATGATTTAAGTATATTGATTACCAATTATGAGGAAAGCATGATTTTGGTGGAAGTTGAATGCATTCTTGTAAATGCTTTTAAAATACCATGTTGGGGTGTTTTATACATCAATTGGTGTGGTACAATTTTAATTAACTTTATAACCTTACCCCCTTTACCCAACTCACTTTACCTTTCCCTCAAAATCCCCAAATCACTCTCAAACCCTACACTTTCTCCCATTTTCGAAATTCACCAAGGAAGGAGAAGGAAAGCTTCACAAAACTTTTGTTTGTGTGATCTTTGTTAAGATTTGGAGTCTTCAAGAGGTATGGAACCCTTCCTAAAGTTTTTATGATGTTTGGTTTTGAAATGGGATGATTTTGAAGTGTTTTATGTGGGTTTGTTTTGGGTATATGTTTTATATGTTTGGGGTATGATTTTTGAAGTGTTTTATGTGGGTTTTAGTGGGTTATGATGTTGTTGTTGTTGTAGGAAAGTTTTGGTTCGAATGGTTTAAGATGGAGCTTGAAAAATGCTCAAAAATGGCGAAAAATCGCGCACCAGCAGGTGGCGATCGATCGCCTGAAATGAGGCGATCGATCGCCGAAGGTCAGTAGCCATTTGCGTAGCAGGCGATCGATCGCCTCAAATGAAGCGATCGATTGCCGCAAGGCAAAAAGTGAGGCGATCGATCACCTCAAGTAGCGATCGATCGCCACTGTTTAAAAAGTGGAAAATGATGATTTTTGTTGAATTTTTGGTATTTGGCTATTGTTTAGCTTCTAATATCGATTTGTATGGTTGTGTAGAACCATCCCAGGTGCCAACGACATCAAGGAGATAAAGTTCTCCAATTTCTCCCCTTTTGGAATTAAGGTACGTAAGAAACTTACGGGCATCGGACGGTAAACCATACTTCTATACTATGATTATGCAATGATTATATAAGTACATATGATGTTTATGCTAATGATTATGATAAGTAATTTTATGATGATGATGTTTATAATGAGTGAAGAGGATATGATGTCCATGAGGACGATTATGATAAGTAATGATGATGTTTATATGATGTTTATATCATGATACGATGTTATGATATGGTAAGATGCCATACGATGTTATGATTGGGTAAGACGCCCACATGGCAAGATGCCATACGATGTTTATGATATGGTAAGACGCCATACAATAGGGTAAGACGTCCATATGTATGAATGTGAATCAGGGTCAACAAGAAGAAGTTAACGAATAACTAGCAAGTTTACTTAACCAAGATTTCATGCATTTACTGTTATGTTTCTTTTATGATGATTAAGTAAAGATGTGCATGCTCATGATGTGTTGTCCCTGTAGGTACACTTTTGGACAGAAGGCTCAGGGTCGGGTTGAGACAGTGAGCTATGAGGAGCATGAAAGAAATTAGGATACATGATTTTTGGATAGTCTCTACTCTAGGAGTAGTATAATTCTATCGCTTTAACATTCATTTTGAGAATGCAATTAATTAAGTTTTGAAATTTCATTTTTGGCCTGTAATCTTAATAGCTCAAACTACAACCGGAACCTTAAGACGTTATTAATGCATGTTTAGTCCATTATATGTGTTTAAGATGATGTTAAGGTAGGAAGACCATACATTATGGGTATATAAGTGAAGTACGATTTTAATCATTTATGTCAAGAACAAATGATTACATGCATGAATATGAAACAGGGACAACAAAAGAGGATTAATGCGATTAACCAGGAAATATATGTTAACGATTATTTCATGCATTTATTTATATGCCATTATCTTATGATGTTAAGTAATGATGTACATGCTCATGATGGGCTGTCCCTGTAGGCACACTTTTGGACTGAAGGGCTAAGGGTCGGGTTGAGGCAGTGAGCTGCAAAGAGCACAAAAAGGAATAGGATTCAGGATGATAGTATCTACTCTAGGAGTAGTATAAACCTATAATGTTAGCATTCGTTTATGGGAATGTAACTAATAAGTTTTGAAATTTTATTTTTGGCCTATAATCCTGTAAGCTCATATAACAACCGGAACCCTAAGATGTTATTAATGCGTGTTTAGTCCATAATACGTTATTATAATCATGTTAAGGTAGGAAGACCCTACATTGATGCTCGCATGTGAGCACTATTATGTGTATATGACATGTATAAAAAGGCAAGGGCCTTACTCTCTTCATTTATGAGTAACATGCAATTATTTATTGAATTGCTAAATGAACTGAGAACACGTTAGTATCTTATATTAGTGCATGAGATTTATGTGGACATGGTTGGGGGAACTAGACATTATATGGAATAATGTAAAGAAATTTATTATATGCATGATTGGCTATAATGACAGTGGTTTTTCCCCTATATGCATGATTGTACGCACTAATGGCATGGATTAATACACTAATAACGGGTTAAGGGCACGGGGGTCCTTACATTAATGGTATCAGAGCAGTGGTTTGCTCTTGGGGCTGTTGAGGGCCTAGGAACACGTTAATGGAAATGAGTAGCACATAATTATGCATGATGGTAGTTAGTGTTGTGTGACACATTCCGCTGTTCAACACAGCACCCAACATTTCTCTAATTAACAAGGCACAACGGACATTCCGGTGCCCCCACTCAACCACAAAGCAATCCTAATCCCGTAGGATTTACTCCACACCCTCATTGGTGGATGTGACCATGTTTACCACACATCATAACGACCAGCGCGTAGTTTCCTCAATGACTACTCTTACCACCAACCACTTGGCCTTAGCCATTCCAGCGAGTATACCCAAAGGTATCACTACTCGACAAATATATACCTCTATAGCATGATGCGTTATACTCACCGGTACAATGCATCCAATAATCCATCGAGCAAACCTGCTCGGTGTAACAGTCTCGTCAACCAGTGACGTAGACATCATCTTGTGCCCATCAACAGCACTCAAACCACATGACTAAATACGTACACCTAGACGTATTATTTGTCATCACGACGCTACACGTCTACATAGAATATCCACTATGTCTCGACATCCCGTGACGGTATATGCCAGCATATGACATCCAAAATCCCATCGTCAAACACTTGACGGTATATGTATAACAGCGCATGATATCGACAATAATACTAATAAAACAGTAATATACCATACCTCATCGCTAACAAAAAAGCGGTATACCTGTACCCATCGTCAAACAGTGGTACGTAAGCAGCATCCATCGCTCGTAGGTGGCGTAATCCAGTGCTACGTACATAGCGGTATAACCCATCGCTATAGAATCAGCGGCATGATCCCTCGCCATAGAGTCGGCGGCATAAAACATCGCTATAAATATCCGGCGGTATGAACCATCGCCATAGATGTAGCGGAATGTACCATCGCTATATGATAGCCGGCGGCATGAACCATCGCCCATAGAATATCGGAATAAGCCATCGCTATGAATACCTGGCGGCATAAACCATCGCCAATAGAATAGCGGAATCAACCATCGCTATGAGAGCACTTTGAGGCGAAATTTTATAGTTAGGAACTAGACTTGGAAATGATTTAGGCGATCTTTGGACCGTTTGAGACTTTCAAGCTTACCATGTTTATATCAATCTCTAGTCCCTACTTTGAGCCTAATTGATAAAAGAATGGAGTATGTTTAGCATACTATTAGCCCCCATTCAAGATTCTTTGGCAAACTCATTATACCCACCTACTTGAGCCTAAATTGAAGATTTTTATCTTAACCCTAAGGGAGTATAATGATTCTCATTAGATGCACTTGATTTGCTAAACTTTGATGAGCTTATTGTTAAAAAAATTGATAAATGAGAAAAGAAAAAAAAAAGATAGAAAAAGCCTTGAGAAAAAAATTGCATAAATAAGACCCAAAGTGGCCAAGGCTAGAAAAAAGAAAGAGAAGCTCAAAGTGTGCTAAACATTTGAGTTTTCTATGATTATACTCTCTTCTTTGTATTTCCTTATCTTTTCTTTGAAGCCAAACACCTAGGCTAAACATTACAAGCTTTAAAAGACCTATTAATCCAAGTCTAGGGAATAATTACATTAGTGGAGAAGTGCTTGAAAAGTAGGCTTATGGAGTGTTTAATAGTAAATCTTGACTTTGAGTTTAATGGCCATTTTTGATCCTAAAAGTATATATGAAACTCAAGATTAACATGAACACACACGCACGTTCCGATTTGGCGATATATTGCTTAGCTTAGGAGAAAACACTTCTTGTTAATTTTTGGATAGACTTATGATTGATGTGTTAGTGGGATTTCTGAGCTTTTACGTTTGAGTTGCTAAGTTAATTCATTCAAAGTATTAATAATGAACTTTGCAATTTGATCTTAATGTTAGCTCGAGGACGATCAAATCTAAGTTTGGGGGAGTTGATAGGGTTGATTATTACGCATATTTTGGCTTTGATTTGTATATATTTTCATGTAGATTCCGTGAAGATGTTATGCTTTTTGGTAGTTATTTGATTGTTTCAGGAATCTTGGTGGAATTTGGAAGAATTGAGCTACAAGGAAGAAAACGGGTCAAATCAAGCCAAGAAACGAAGAAACTGAATTCTGGCATTCTCGATCAATCGGACAAGGAGGGCGATCGATCGACAAAGGCAGAAGTTTTGGCCAACAAAGAAAAGAGACTCTCGATCGATCGGAAACACCATCTCGATCGATCGACACTGGCAGAGAATTGAGCAAGAAAACATGAAGAAAGCTCGATCGATCGAGCAAGGCAGAAAAATTTATATTCGGAATCTTAAGGCGCTCGATCGATCGAGACTAATGCACCGATCGATCGAGACGGAGAATTTTTAGAATTTTAAAAGCTTGATTTGGTTTTGATTTTTGGAAACTCTTCCATATTCCCCCTTCTCTATAAATTAGGAAAGAAGGCACGAAAATTGGAGTCATTATTCAGATTATTATCAGACCTAGTTGAATAATCTTGAGCCGCCTTTCATCACCGAAGAACAAGGCAAGATAAGTCCTTTGAAGTGCAAGGAAGGAAGCGAGAGAAGAAAGATCGCTTAACGCACGGAGTCGCTCCTACGTTTATCGTATTTCTAAACTCTAGTTAATTTGATTTTCAGATTTTATTTGATGTTTATGAGGTTGAGAGACGATTAAACATCTTATTAATTTGATTTGAATTTAATTTTGTTTATTTTATCAAGTTTACGGAATATTGTGCTTGAATCTGTGATTTGGTTGTGTTTGAGTGAATTAATATCTTTTGTTCATGAATTATATGCTTAATGCTATCAAAGCCTAGCTACCTTTGATTGAAATTGTGAATTATAATTGAGATCGAGAGATGAAATTATAATACGCTAAAATAATTCATGTTGTATGTTTAAGATTTAGATCGAGAGATTAAATCACATACGTGGTCACTTTAAATTGAAATATTTAAATATCAACGGTTTTCATAGAGATTTATTCGGTATTAAATTGGTTTAAGTGAACGAGAGTTACTTGTGTCAATTTATTACTAGTTTCAATATAGCTCGAGAGAGTATTGATTATATTCGGAAATCCGTCACCTTAAGAATTGATTGATAAGTAATTGTTTTAACAAACAAATCATTGATGATAACACAGTTGAACGAACATCTTGATAGATTTCTTGAGCGGAATTCCTTCGCATCTTCAAAGGAGTTGTTCTATTTTTGAGTTTTTAATTCTTTAGTGTAATTAGTTAATTAATCATCTTTTTCGTAGGCTAAATATAATTTTGCTAATTTTATTTGGTACTTATACGTTAGTCCATGTGGGTTCGACATCCTTTCTTTTATATCACTATACTAAAACTTGACACCGTGCACTTGCGGTAGAATCGCTACACTGGAATTAATTGTTTAAAATAAAAGCGACCAGTTTGTCAACCATCATTCTCCGTGGAGTGAGAATAATCAAGGGTTGACAGTTGAGATTGGGACTTTGGGTATGATTTGAGATACCCGAGTCTATTGCATTAAGTGTGCATGTTGTGTTGGTGCTTAGGCATGTATGCCGGTGCGGGTATACGAATGCCAGCATTTTCTTGGTACTCGTCGAGCATCGGATTTATATGCTTTGGTAAATGAATCTCCGGTGAGAGATTGTGGCACCTTGAGATTGGTAATCTCGATGGCACGATGTATTCTGAGGGATAATCGTGAGGTCCGGTTGACTTCCCCTGAGGAGGGATTCTCGTGTTTTGGGACCATGGTAATTTTTGCTGGTTAATTCGATAGCCTCCCTGTGCTAGGATTGTTGAATCCTAGGGTGAATAAGGGATGGCCAGGATTCGGATTTGTTAAGTGTCTTGGTTGACACGTGCGGCGGGAATGCAATTGATTGTTCTTGCATGTCCTTTCGAGGACTTGTCACCTTGAAGAGTCTCGATAGTGTGTTTGGACCAAGATGTGATTTCATGGAACTTATGGAGGTAGACATCTTCAGAGATGTGTTTTGTGTTGATCGGTAGCGATGAGTTGCCCGATCCGTGTTGCAATGTGGTGCAACTACTCCTTTGATGGAGATGGTTAGCATCGGGGTATGCTGACGTTCGGTTGCGGTCGTAATGGTTTGGTAGATTTGCCCCATTCCAGGTTTTGGTGCGAGGTCGGTATCCTCGCGGTTGGTGTGTCGTTCATGACATATTCATGATTCGACGATGTGAATCGTTTTGATTTTGTAATCTCGGCAATACGTGGAGTACGCCGTGCAAATTTTGAGGACGAAATTTTATTAGTGGGGGATAATTGTGATGCCCTGGAATTATTGGTGTTAATCCCGTTATGGTAATAATCCTTAATGTATTTTAATTGTGTCAATTGTGAATTGATTGTGGTTTCGGGACTCTCTACGATTTTAAATCCGGTTTTTGTTGGAGTCGTTGGATCCAAGGGATGAGATTGTATTCTCATCGTGGTGATAACCTTGGAATTTGGTTCTTGTGGAACCTGAGGTCCGGAGTACTTTGTACTGGGGCTGGTAATGGGAATTGAGGTTAGAGAGATGATTATTGAAAACAGATGATATTTAATGAATCATGATGTATTTGTGGAGGAGTCGGTATTTTGGAGCTTTGGAGCTATATATACCAAATAGACTCGGTGTTCCGTCATTGAACGGAATCTTCTCTCTCTCCCCTCTCCTACGCCTCCTTCCCCACCCGTGTTTTCCCTCTTTTCTCCATTGATGAAGAAATCGATGGTTGCTCGTCTGGAGCCCGATTTCTTGAAGAAAGGCTGGCAATCTTCTTCTCCTCACCTTTAGCTTCGATTTGATTATAGTTTTGTGCTAAATGGTTGAGTTTTGGGTTGGATTTGAGATTTGGGGGTTTTGGTTAAAAATCTAAAATGTTGATTTTAGTGTTTTTATTGAGTTTAAATGGTGTATTGGAGGTGTTGAGGAAGTTAGGGGTGTTGGTTTTGAGTTTGGGTGTCAAAAACACCATGGAAGCTCGAATTTCTCAGAAAATCGCAGGTCGCGATCGATCGCAATGAGCTGCTGGAAATTTGTGGAAGATAAACAGTGTGGCGATCGATAACGACTTCTTGGCGATCAATCCGAGGCGCTTGGCGATTGATCGCCAAGACATGGCGATCGATCGCGAGCTAGTTCTGCCCGGCAGTGAGGAACAGCGATCGGTCGCGCGTAAATGGCGATCGATCGGGGCTTGCTGAATAGTGATTTTTCACTGTTTATTTTAAAACTTGGAATTTTCGGTCTTGGGGTTTAAATAGCCGGTTTCCGGGGCAATGTCTACATTCCAATGGGAATGCTATACTTTTAAAATGGATCGGTTGGAGCCAAAATTTAATAAAATGGAAAGCCCTGAAACTCAGTCATAAAAGCCCCAAAGGTTCGGCCGCAACACCCTAAAAAACCAAACACTTCAAGACAAGCTTTTAACACTATAATGGCAGATTTTTGGAGCATCATTAAAAATGTTTTATGAGCTAATGACAACAGTAAGTCCAAGCTCTAAACAGCAAAAAAAAATTGATCTATAAGCAACATAAAAACTCGACTTATGTACAACTGGAAATGGAACCACAATGACAGCCTAAATTCAAACCAAATGACAGCCTAAATTCGAACCAACATAGCAACAAATTTCGGTGCAAAATAGGAGTACAATTCGAATCATAAGCAACAAGAAATCATGCCAAATTGCAGCAGAAATTTTGAACAACAGACAAGAATTCCGAACCCAAAATAGCAACATTCGAACCACAACAGCATCATATTTTCGAACTCAACAATAGGAGCTACACACACACATACACATAGCAGAAACGCACGCACGCACGCACACAGAATGCGCCCACACACGCACTCATGAACCAAGAACTTCCACCAACATAAATTCGGCTAACAATGAGCAAGATTTATGGATGACAACAGATAACCAACAACACCCCTTGTTTTCACCAAATCCCGCGCCAACGACCCACGTGTTGAACAAAATTCGAAATGCAAGAGAGTCAACATCTAAGGAAAATCGTTCAGAATCATAACCACACCAACCTGACAAAAATCGTTGTTGAAGCGACGATGAAGTCGTCTATAGCGTGAGGAACAGTGCACAGCGCGAAGGGGAATGGGGAAGGAGAAGTCGCTCAACATCGTGTGCTTTGGAGGGAGAGAGAGAGTATGTATATTCTAAGTCTAACCTAGATTAAATCCCCAACATCCAAAAAAAAACAAATCATCTCAAGACTTGGTATAATCCTCATCCTCCAATTTCTCATTTATTTATTAATGTAAACCACTTAAAATTTTATTTACACTATAATTCCATCTCCAATTCATTTATCCCAACTCTGTTCCAAAATCCGATACTCAAGAATTAAATCCCGACATATCATATAAACATCATAATTAAATCCAATAAAAATTATTAATTATTCCCAGATATCACACGTTACCTGGTAATGCTTTTCAGGGTGCATGTGATGCATGTTGAAAAATTGAGTTATGGCATGATTTATTTGGAGTGGGTATTAATTATTTTGGGTAAGTCATGTTTTTAATTGGAGTTTCGGTGCGTTCTTGGAAAATGCTTTTAAAATATCATGTTGGTGATATTTTATACATCATGTTAATTAATGGGGTACCATGTTATTTTAAACCCCACTTATACCCCCATTACCTCACTCCTCCCATCACTCTTTATCAAACAACTCTCCCAACCCTATCCCCCCACCCCCCCACCATCTCGTTTCTTGCTTAGAGGAGGAGGGGAAATCCTTGCGAAATCTTCATTTGTTGGATTTTTGGTAGGATTTGAAGTCCAATAGAGGTATAGATTCCACCTTGTTAATTTTATGAGTTTGGTTTTGAAATGGGTTTGTATTTTGGGGAAATAAAATGGGTTTGTTTGGGTATATGTTGTTTTTGGTTGGGTTTTGGATTATGTTGTTGTTGATGGTTGTTTTAGAGTAATATTGGTGTTTTTGATGTTTTGGGTTGAGGTGTTTTGCGTTTATTGTGGTTTGGTATGGGTCTGTACACAAAAATGGCGAAAATCGCGTTTACAGGTATCCGCTTTCGATCGGTGTGTTTTACTGATCGATCGCGAGGGTCAGTGCGCGGGCAGTAACGTTTGGTGAACGATCGCCAAGTTTGGCTATCGATCGGCGGGCCTCGCGATCGATCGCGCCAAACTTGGCGATCGATCGCCGAGGACAGATTTTTGGTTGGTGTGGCAGTGTGATCTCGCGATCGATCGGGGCTGTGTAGCGATCGACCGCGAGTCACCAAAAATGTATATTTTGTTATTTTTGTGGGATTTTTGGTATCATACTATTATTGGCTTCTAATATTGGTTTGTGTGAATGTGTAGAACCATCCCAGGTGGCAACACAACCAAGTAGATAAAGTCCTACGACATCTCCACTTTTGGAACAAAGGTACGTAGTGAGACGTACGAGCATCAGACGGTAAAATGTATTTTTACGCATTGAATTTGGTTATGCATTATGGTTGCATAAATGGATTTAATTATGCATTATGATTGCACACATGGTCTTGATTATGCATCATGGTTGCATACATGAGTTGGTTATGCATTATGGTTGCATATGTATATTGGATGCATTGGTGCATGTGTTGCGAGTCGAGGTTATATTCCAGTGATGAAGAATACTTGTCGCCTTCATGTTGAAGCAATGATAGAACACTTGCCACTGTCATATTATACCGATGAAGAATATTTGCCGCAAATATGTCGAAGCGAAGGATAATTCCGCTGTCATATTACTATTGCGAGGGATATTATGCCGCTAATATGTCGAAGCGAGGTGTATTAATGCCGCTGTCATGTTAACGCGAGGGGTATTATGCCACTGTATAATAAGACTGGAAATGTGTCATGCCTCGGTTTGTGGTATATACGTATGATATGATTATGGTGTAATTATATCAAATAGTGGTATGTTAATGGAGGTTCGGGTGGAACCAATAATGAAGAAATACATGTATATAATGATATATGACAAGGAATGAAACATGATGTACAAAATGTAGTGCAAAGAAATGATATGAATTATAGTATGCATTTGATATGCATTTCATATGCCTTTACCTTTCATTAAGGTTGCATTAGCATGTGAATTTGAATTTGGATTGTATTTACATGTACATGTTAATTAACATGTAATTATCCCTAAATGGTATGATAGCAAGTGAATTAGGGAACTAAGGATCTATATCAAGTGGATTAGGGAGGTGGAATCACATAATACACCATTTTACACCTACAAATCTCTACCAAGCTCCTCTCCATCTCTTTCAACTTTCTTGTGGTTTAAGCTTGGGATTCACTTGTAAATTGAGCTAGGAAGGTGTGTGAAGTGCTTTCTTACTATTTTGGTAAGAATTTCATGGTTTTACACTTGAATTATGTAATTGGTATTGATTTATGTGAAGGGGAATCTCAATTATTGATGCTTAGAATCATAACTTGTTTCTTTGCCAAGAATTGGATTCTAGGATGTTAGGAACATGTTTATATGATACTAGGGAGTGCATGAATCATGGTTACATGATAGGAAATGAGTTGTGCAAGAAGTACCATGAAGATAAGCTCAAAATCGCCATTGTCTCATTTTTTCTGATCGCGCCGATCGATCGGCATGTGATCTCGATCGATCGCCGCGAACAATAAAGTTTTAAGGCGGTTTGAGCATGAGGCGATCGATCGGTGAATTGAGGCGATCGATCGGTGAGCATGTGGCGATCGATCGGTGATTTTGTTCGATCGATCGGGGAAGAGTGAACAGTTCAGCGATCGATCGAGAATTCGGGGCGATCGATCGGTGATGGCAGAATGTTGAAAATTTTTATATTTTTGTAGAATTTGATTTTAATGCCTATGATAACATATATATTGTTGGCATTGTTGTAGCATCATCTCAGGGGACAGGACAACGAGGCACTTAGCCAGTGACGCCTAATTTATCTCGTTTGTGTCGCCGTACAGGTACGTGTTGACGTACGGAGTATAGATATGATGTGATGATGATGTGATGGTTTTGATATCATATGATTTATGTTATCTTGTGTCATATGATTGGTCGTTCATATGCATGTTCATACATGAATTTCATATGATTGGGAAGGATGCCTTGATAGATATGTGTATATGCTTTGGTGAGATCAATGCCTCGATAGATATGCCTGGTGTGGTATATGCTTTGGCTGGGATCGTTGCCACGAGAGATATACTACATATGCTTTGGCTTGAGAGATATACACTTGGTGTGGGTATATGCTCTGGCTATTATCACAGATGAGCATGGTACTATGATATGTGCTGCTAATATGAAGATGTGATGTGGTTCCACTGACATATTGAGCTGAATAGGCATATCATATGGGGCTCGTGATAATAGGGTAATTGTTGAGACATGTCATGACATAGTGCATTTGTGGATGCATGATACAGAACATTCACGTATTGATGATTTATTTGTGCTTTATCATTGATATTGATATTGTGGTTTGATATTGCACTGAGATATTTGTTATCTATACTCATTGTGTGAATGTTTCTGTAGGGACTCATAAACGTGGGGAGCGTGAGTCATGATTTCCGCTGCGAGGGGGACCACTGCATAGGGGTTATCTTAGAGTAGGTTGTTACTTGTACATTTGATGTATAGTTGGTTAGGGTTTTGTACACCTTGTAACAACTTAACTAGTAAGATAATCTAAATTAGTGCATGTTATTACTTAATTCAGACTCACATATGTATGTTTAATTGAATACATAATGGATTAAGTAACGAGGACCCCACAAAATGGCCATTGGTATTCATGGAATGGATGCATGTCATGACATACATTATTGGTATTACAATCTATTGATTAAGGTTGTGGCACAGGGACAACCAAAGGGGGCATTTAAATGTATTAAATACAGGAAGTAATTCGTATTTACGGTTTATGCATTTCTATATTACAATCATATTATTGTGAATATGGTTTGTTACATGCTCATGATTTTGGGGTTATCCTGTAGGTACTTTTTGGCATGAAGGGCTATGGACCGTGTTGATGCAGTGAGCTTGTGAGGAGCGCTATTGGTATAGGATGACGGGATTCTTTTGTATAGTCTCTACTCTAGGAGTAGTGTAAAACTATAGGATTAAAATTCATTAGTGGGAATGTAATTAATCTTTTTGGAATTTTATTTTGGTACTATAATCCTTATAGCTCGGGGCATCAACACGAACTTTATACTATGATAGATGTATGTTTAACTCTTCTTATGCCTTTAATCCGCACTTAAGGTAACAGGGTCATTACAAGAACGCACTAAACATCCCAGAAGATCATCAAGTTCCAGTCAGGAACTTGATAATTATTTTACGAATTTTTTTGATTTCAGTGAAGCAGATAGCGAGCAGCAATTTGATATCTTGCGGTGATGGTCACAAAAGACACAAATTTTCCCGATTTTATCAATCATACCAAAGGAAATCTTAGCTTGCCCCGTGTCAACCGTTGCTGTGGAACAAGCTTTTAGCGCAGGGGGAAATATTTTGGATGTAAGACGATCAAAAATGAGTCCAGATTCTTTAGAGGCCCAAGCACTAATGGACGATTGGACGAGGGCGGCAAAACGAAAACAAGGAATGGAATAAAGCTCGTACCAAGATGAATTTGATACCGAAGGAACTACTACGACGGGGACAGGTAGGTGATTGAGCTGCGCCACTTCCAAAGGTAACAAGGGTTAAATGATAAGAGAACTACGTGGACTTTGATTCCTCTATACCCTAAGAAGGCAACTTAAAAAGTTCAAGCCCTCCCCTCCCCCTTACATTTTCTTTGTTCTTTTTTTTTTATAGTAATTTTTAAATTATTTTAAATAAAATTTTACTTTTTCAATTTAAAAATATAAGTGTCGAGCCGTAATCGTAACCGGTGGTTAAGCGTAATCGGAACCGTAACCGACGGTTCACGAATCATAACTGAAACCGTCTATAAAGGTTAAGGTTAAGGGTCGAGCTCTTATGGACCGTCTACCGACGATTTCGAACCGTCAACCGGCGATTCACAAACCGTTGTTATGTCTAGCTTGATGATCCGGCTACTGTACTGGTACAGAGAGCGAGACAGATAAGGTGACGGATGAAAAGGATAAGAACATTAGAGTCACAGCCTTCGACACGCAAACATCTGTGATAACACTTCAGCGGCTAGCTGTTCATCTTGACTAACGAGTTTCCCATCCGCCGCCGAGTGTACAGAAATCCGTCCTACAACTTTCCAAATTAACGAGAAGTGGGTTTCGATGACACGTATACTTTTCACCCCCTCGTGTTCCAATGCGACCCATAAATGTTGGAGCTCGAGTTTAGCTAACAAAATTGCGATTAGTACAACTATACATCCAGATTTGTCCATATTTTCGGGAATCACATTTTTGCATCCTAGAAAAGGGAGAACATTTAGGAGAATTTCTGTGGTTGCTATGTCTGGTTTGGGCAAAGGAACTGTTCTTGTCACCGGTGCCGGTGGTAGAACTGGTAAACAGTTCTTTGTCGAATACTTATCTCTGTCAAGTATTTTGTTCTGTCTCTATGTTTGATAATGGGTGCTTTTGGTATTCATGGGATTTGATTCTTGAGCTTGTTTTTAAGTGAATAGTCGAATGAAGTTTAACATCATGTTCCATCAAAGTTATGTCATTGTTTCCCTATTCCCGTCTGTTGTAATGAAATGGCGGATATCAGATTGTGGGAATATGTAGGTGTATTTATTTAAAAAAATGCAAAAAACTTTTCTGGTCTGTTGGATTTAACAGTTTCGCAAGGGGAGAATGTATGTGAATATTTGTTAGAGCAATTCATTATATATAGTCGTGCTTTACTCCGGCCTTCAGCCCGGGATGTAACAACTATATATAATCTCGAATACCATTGACCAAACCTTATAAGAAACTTGAGCCTTTGGAGTTTCTGTTTGATCATAAGTTCTTAGTTTCTATTTATTTTGTCCTATATTGATTCAGCAAGAAATTTATTCCATTCGTCATTGGTGCACAGCAATGTCAACCTTAATTGCTAAAAGACTTCGTTATGTTGTTTTATAAATGTTGTCAAATCCTCCTCACAAACCAATATGGAACATAAGTATTACACTTTGCCTTTTTCCATGTCAATGCTTTATCTTTATGTTGCCCATGTTTTAGAGCAATTACTAGTCCTTGTTAATTAATGCTTTAACTCTTTATTTCCAGTCAATTGTCCTTGTTTTAGTGCTTTAACTCTCTTCATTGCCCGTGGTTCCAAGCATTCACGAGTTCTTGATCTCAGTATAGGATAATATTGTTTCTTTTGTCACAAACTCTATACAGTACGAGTCTGAAACCTTTGCTGACATTCTTTTTAAATTTTTGGCATTCTAGGCCAAATTGTTTACAAGAAACTGAAGGAGAGAACAGATCAATATGCTGCTAGAGGTTTGGTCAGAACACCGGATAGCAAGGAAAAATTTGGTGGAGGCGATGAAGTTTATGTTGGAGATATAAGGAACATGGAAAGCATTGTTCCTGCAATTCAGGGTACCCATGCTCTTATCATTCTTACAAGCGCCGTTCCAAAGATGAAACCAGGGTTCGACCCAGCTAAGGGTGGAAGGCCTGAATTTTATTTTGAAGATGGAGCATTCCCCGAACAGGTTTCAACTATGGCATGTGGTTCGAACCCGTGTTTGAGGTCTCTTTATGTGTAACTTTTCTGATGTTTATTTACTCGATTCAGGTTGACTGGATTGGCCAGAAGAACCAAATAGATGCCGGTAATAACTAGTACTGAACTTTTACATGATTGAACTTCATCCTATGTTGATTCTAAAAATAATTAGTACCTACATTGTGCAGCCAAAGCTGCTGGTGTAAAGCAAATTGTGTTGGTCGGATCGATGGGAGGAACTGATCTAAACCACCCATTAAATAGTTTGGGAGACGGAAAAATCTTGGTTTGAACACGTTTGCCTCATTTTTTTTCCTTCACCTCGTCTCATGATGAAAAAAATTCACTTGCAGACGTGTTTCAATAAAATGTAGATTGGAAACTAAATACTATTTGGATCACAGGTTTGGAAGAGAAAGGCTGAACAATACTTGGCTGATTCGGGTGTCCCATATACCATAATTAGGTACACCTCCATATTTTAACTTCACTACTCAATATAGTACGTTGAACTTGAAGCAACTTATTTATTACAGATTTGTAGTTATTTCTTATTTTTGTTTTGGCCCTTCATCTCTTGTTTTGGCTAGGGCGGGTGGGTTGCAAGATAAAGATGGCGGTGTACGAGAGTTACTTGTTGGAAAGGATGACGAACTCCTTCAGACAGAAACAAGGACAATTGCTCGAGCTGATGTTGCAGAAGTCTGCATTCAGGTAGCTACAACAGACTGGTTTTGGCTGTCCTTTATTTTCGAGATGCACAACTTGGCTTGCATACCTTTTCGGAATAACTTACAAACTTGTGACAGGCGCTAAACATTGAGGAGGCTAAATTCAAGGCTTTCGACCTTGCATCAAAGCCTGAAGGATCCGGCACACCAACCACGGATTTCAAGAGTCTCTTTTCCCAGATCACTGCGTGTTTCTGATTCATAAGAGTCCAAAGTTATGCTATTTATTGCTATTGTTTAGCATGTCTATTTCCTTAAATTTTCGGACGTGAGATCTTTAGTGTAATAATGGCTTCCTTTTCTAGCGTGGCCGCACTTTCTTGGCGATCAGGCTGGCATTTTTTGAGTGTGATCTCTTACAATCATGCTGCATTTTATTCTGGTTTATATGTCTTCTCCTTCCATCCATTAAAAACACCCATCACCAAAGTACGAACACATGAGGGTACAATTTGAAATTGTGACATGTAAATCGGTATTGAAAAATGTATTACTAATAGTATTGGAGGTAAATATATAATCATGTCATGAGGGAATCGTAAAAAAATCTTATGGGAGAACACGAGTAGTTCTGGGAGTTACAAAAATAAGTAGCTCAGATTGTTACATAATATTTTGTAAAAGTACTTATAATTCGATATGGGTCGAGGCACTAGAAGTTCATAGATAGCGTAGTGTAAAAGTACTATTTTTTTTTCTATTCGTACAGAGATTGAAGATTCCTTCACCAAAATGAATTTTAACTAAAGATTTCAAGTAAATAGCAGAGCTCTCAACTCCTCAATCCAAAGATATGCCATAATTCATAGAATGTTTCGGTTGGCTTGTGTCACCCGGAATTTTGGAAGGGTATCTTCCCAAATGAACAATAACTATTACCCCTATTGTGATGAGCTGTCTTGAAAAAAATAGGTTAGAAAGGAGGCTGGAGAGGATTCTCCGGCAGAGCCGCTCCGTTGGTGAAGTCAGTAGGGAAGAAAAGAGCCAAAAAACGTATGTAAACGAAAATGGCGAGAGTTGGTATATGTGAATAATGAATCATTTCATGTTACAAACCTGACATATATATACCTAGTGACAGTAACAAAAAAGTAACTTTGTAACGGCCTGTAGGGGTGACAGGGGACCACTGTGAACCTGCAATTGAAGATTAGGATCCCAGAGATGGGAGCCACCTACAGATATTGCTTGAGTTGTACGACGTGCAGCTTTTAGGATCTTGTTCGGATTGGGGGATATTATTCTCGTACTTAGCTATACCGTGTCGCTCTCTAATTGGCTGATATAATAGTGTGGTCCACCTCTACCAGGAATTAGACTTTAACCTCGGGTGAGCCTATCACGAGGGAACACTTTAGGGGGTCTTAGGGCTATCATAAGGGATCAAACTACTAGGCTACGTATGCAGCTCAGCTCGGTTACAATCCCGATCTCGCCGATGTTCTCTATCTCCTAGTCATGGCAAACTAACACTCGTCTCATCTTAGCCTGATAATATTGATGGGTCTGTGGATATTCCACGTTCCCGAGCTGAGGTCTTAAGGTGAGATGAGATGTGTCGAGCTGAGGTATTGATGTGAGAATGGATATGTCGAGCTGACGTATATCGGAATGGGTAAGCTTTTAGAGTAGTATCAACATGGGCTTTCGTGTGCTAGTTCAATGTTTCCTCACAACAACAGCAGGCGCTTGGGCTTTTTACCCGTGTAAGGCCCAATTACCTTAAGTATGCATTTTGTAAGGACCCTAGTTCCTTAAGTGCGGATTAAAGGCATAATTAGAGCTAACAAACATTATCAGAGTATAAAAGTTCGTGTTGAGACTTTGAGCCTTAAGAATTACATGCCAAGTTAAGGACTTTGAAATGGATTAATTACATTCTGTAACAAATGAATGTCATTCACTATAGCTTTACACTACTCCTAGAGTAGACACTATACAAAATAATCATGTTCTTCCTTATCAAAAGCGTTCTTCACAAGCTCACCGCCTCAACCCGCCTTAGCCCCTTTATCATGCCAAAATGTACCTACAAGGACAACCCTCACAACATGAGCATATAATAATTCATATTCAACATAATATGAATATAAGGCGTAAATGCATAAACCGTAATAAAACACTTCCGTCTTTCCCATGCATTTTAAACGCTCCCTTTTTGGTTGTCCCTGTACCATAACTCATGAGTATAATCAATAGATTATTTAATGGTTCTACACATGTCATGACATAACACCATTTCATTATCACCAATCACCAATCCCTAGTCTGTTATAATAGTGTATTTTAATGCACCTCGCTTGTCATGACAGCGGCACTAATACCCCTCGCTTCGACGTATTAGCGGCATTGAATAACCTCGCGCAAATGCGACATGCGGCAATACCCTCGCTTCAACATTTGGCGGCAAATATTCTTTCCTCGCTACAATATGACAGCGGCAAGTATTCTATCATCGCTTCAAGTGACAGCGACAAAGCATTAAAATCATCACTCTATATAACCATGAGTCATGGGATGTGCACCAAACAATCAATATATACTTATGCAAACATAATGCATAGATCAACATGTATTTGCATCCACAATGCACAATTCAATATACACTTGCATCCACAATGCATATCCCAATGCGTATATAAATTACATGTTACCGTTGGGTGCCAGTACGTCTTCTACGTACCTTTCCAAAAGTAAGATTTGGTATGACTTCACTTCCTTGGTTGTGTCGCCACCTGGGATGGTTCTACACATGCACACAAACCAATATTAGGAGCCAATAATAGTCCAATACCAAAAATCCCACAAAAATAACTAAAAACACCCTTTTTGGTGTCTCGCGATCGATCGTCGTGAGGCCCCAATCGATTGCGAGATCACACTGCCCGAGTGTGAAATTTTCTGCAATCGGCGATCGATCGCCACACATGGCGCGATCGATCGCCAGCCTCGCCGATCGATCGCCCAAAAGTGGCGATCGATCGCCAAACGCTACTGGAGCGTACTGACTGCGCGCGATCGATCGCCAAAAACGGGCGATCGATCGCCGCTCCCTGCACTTCGAAAACCACCATTTTTGCACTATATTTTCTTCCCCATCTTCACCAACACATATACCAACAAACCCATAACATAAAAACACCATAAACCTTCAACAAACACCTTTAAACAACCAAAAATCTAACACCCAACCAAAACCAATACCAACCCAACACAACACAAACCCATTTCAAAACAACAAATACCTACTCAAATCAAAACCAAGCACCATTAAAACATCAAGGAGGATTCCATACCTTGAACATACATCTTTATAGCAACAAAACTACGACATAGCCCATAGTTCATGCTTAAACAAATATGCTGGCATTTTCACCAAACTACCATGTATGTAATCATGTCAAAGGTTTACTCATAACCTAAGCTAGCATGCTTCAAATCTTCATAATAAAAGCCCTACCCAACATACAAACAGGGCACTTCCTTGCCCAGATTTTCGAGGAGCCCTTTTTACAACCGAAAATCTAACACATAAAGCATGTAAGTTACTTACTAAAACATGCTAGGGGCTTCATAAACATTACCTACAAGTGTTAATAACAAGGTTTCAACAACCCTAACACTAACATGCCAAAACTGCTACGATGAACATACATGCATAAAATGAAAAAGCTGGTGAACCAGCGTGATTCCTCACCACTTTTGCTCTTCGATTTTTGCCAAGAAAAGACAAGGAATTTCCGACCACTTTCTTCCTTGTAGCAGTCCAGATTACAGACGAGAAGAAGGGAGGAAGAATGAAGTTTTTGGAAGAGACAAGAGTGAAAATATCTTAATGCCAACATGCCTACTTGGTCAATTATTTTCCAGAAAACAGGGGAGGGGCGTGGGTTGCTGCAAGTGGGGGGTAGGGTGGTTGCATGTAGGGTGGTGTTGTGGTGTTTAATTGTGTCCCGGTATTTCATACGATGTATAAAAATATCTCCCCTTGATATTTTATAATCTTACTACATCAATACAACAATTAAAACACCTAACATGCCCTCTAAATCATATCATCATATCATAATAAAATAACCCCCAATTAAAGTACCACAACCCTCTTAAACACATCGTAAATCATCATCGTAGCATATAATCATATAACATTTCGGGGGTATTACATTACTCCCCTACTTATAAGATTTCGTCCTCGAAATCTACATGCATCATCATAATGGAACTAAACATTAAAACATACCAGAGAATCGTTCCGGATAGTGCTGCACCATATGCCGTTCCGTCCCACGTAGCCTCCTCGACACCCCGACGATCCCACTGAACTTTGACCATCGGTATAACTTTGCTCCGTAGTCTGCGACCCTCTCGATCCAGAATTCTTATTGGTTGTTCTACATAGGACACATCTGAGTCTAACTGAACTTCTGTAGGCTGTAAGACATGAGACGGGTCTGGCTCATACTTCCGTAACATAGAGACATGAGAAACATCGTGTATGCCAGACAAGGATGGCGGTAGAGCCAAACGATATGCCAATGTACCGATATGCTGTAAAACTTCATATGGCCCAACATACCTCGGAGATAACTTTCCCCGCATCCCAAAACGAACCACACCCCTGAAAAGCGAGATCTTTAAGAAGACCCTGTCTCCTAACTGGAATTCTAGCGGTCGTCGCCGCTTATTGGCATAGGCCGCTTGCCTATCCTGGGCCGCTTTCATCTTCTGGCGTATCAACTTTATCTTACCTTCCATGTCCTTGATCATATCCGGTCCTCCGACCGCTTTGCTAGTCAAGTCCTCCCAATACAGCGGTGATCTACATCGTCGTCCATACAGAGCTTCAAAAGGAGCCATTTGAATGCTCGCCTGATAACTGTTATTATAGGAGAACTCCACCAGCGGCACTGAATCCTGCCACGGAGTATCAAACTCCAAAATGCATGCCCTCAACATGTCCTCGAGCGTCTGAATGGTACGCTCCGTCTGGCCGTCTGTCTGAGGGTGATAGGCCGTGCTCAGTCTCACCTCTGTGCCCAAAGCTGTCTGGAGACCCTCCCAGAAATGTGAAGTGAACCTCGGGTCTCTGTCAGACACTATCGAGACTGGAATACCATACAATCTCACCACATCCCGTATATACATCTGGGCCATCTTCAAGTATGTATATGACATACTGTAAGGGATGAAATGAGCCGTCTTCGTCAGCCTATCCACGATCACCCAGATCGCATCAAATCCTGAGGCCGTCTTCGGCAAGTGGGTCACGAAGTCCATAGATATATGCTCCCACTTCCATTCAGGCACCTCTAAGCTCTTCAGCTCACCACCAGGCCTCTGCCTCTCTGCCTTTACCTGTTGGCAGATCAAACATCTTTTCACAAACGTGATCACCTCACGCTTCATGCGTCTCCACCAGAATTGAACGCATAGATCTTTGTACATCTTCTTTCCCCCTGGGTGGATACTGAACCGACTGCTGTGAGCTCGCTCCAATATTCCTCTACGCAGCTCTGGTGTATCTGGGACTACCCATCGGTTGCCCAGTCTCAAAGAATCATCCTCAGCCACTCTGAACTTGGATGGCTGACCCTGAAGTACCAATGATGTCCATCTCTGAACCTCACTATCCGACTTCTGGGCCTTCCTGATTGCCTCAAATATATCTGGCTCCGCCAATAGGGTCGACACTCGCACAGGTGACGTGTCTGTTGGGATATGCCCTAAGACAAGTCATTAGATGATTGTTTAAGACATACAATGTTTATGGATTTATGAATGGCAATTCATTATTATATATTATTCTTTTAACTGTGCATTATGAATTAATATATATGTTAATGTCCTTAGAATAATATTGTATTATTCTTAAAGATGTTCCTAGTCAAGTATTATCATGAAAGGGATAATGATAATACGTAGAGACTAGTATATGTTGATCGATGAATTGTTCATTGATATGAGATATCAAATCAACATATGGGTACATGTTAGAGAACGATGTACTGAACAGACCCACCATGAGAATGCAACATGGATAGTTATATGATCGTCATATGCAATTCTCATAGTGATAATAATGTATGTAATCCTTACGACTTGTGATCATCAGAGATCCCAACATAAGGAGTTATGTATCTTGATATCGTCAAACGTTACCCGTAACAGGATATACTATAAAGGCGACTATTGGATACACTACGAATTATGTAGAGGGATGTTGACTGATCGAGATAGGATTTGTCCCTCCTATATAACAGGAGATGTGTTAGGCCCTTGATCAAGTGAGAACTAAAATGCATGGCCATGCTCGAATGAGTCGATATGAGATATCGAGCTTATTCGTTTATTCTAGTTCTACTTGGGGATCAAGAAATAAAGATTGGATATACGAGTATGACTATTCCATGACTCGTGTTCAATCTAAACACAAAGGACAAAGGGATTAAGTTACATGATTAATATTATCACAAGTTCTAAAGGTTATGTCGAGTCATTGACATTCTCGTAATTTGGGTAGCATCGATGTGTTGCTAGATACCGCTCGATGCTTGCGACATAAAATGAGATTTTATGTCACTGCCAACATTACGAGATCCTATCGGGTCGCACAAAAGATTAAATCGAGAAGGGAAATTAAATTCATGAGATGAATTAAATAATTAAGAGGAGTCTTAATTAATAATCATAAGGATTAATTAAATCATGGGCTTAAGCCCATGAAGCTTTAAGAAAGCCTTTAATTAATTATATTTAATATGATTGCATGGGTTTTAATTGTAAGACAATTGATATAACACTACAAAATATCATAACCTACAAGAGAAGCTCACGGCCGCCGACTTCAAGGAGAAGCTCTCGGTTTTCTTGATAACCGAGGAGTGATCTTGATGGTTTGGTGGTTGTTTCGATTGTGAATCGAGTTAGCTTCGTGTATAGGATTAATAACTTGTCTAGCAACGTGTTATTAATCCATCCCTTCACCCGATTTGATCGTGTGGATACTGTTGAGGCAAAACCAATCGAGTTTTGCTTAGTGACTCGAAAAGGCGTAGGACGTGGTGCAGCTCCGTGGATTCGGCTTCAAACACGCTACAAGGGTAAGACACTTGTAATTCTCTAATCCGATATGAATCCCTATGTATAGATCACTGGTTTGTAATCCCAAAATTTTATTCCGCTGCGTTGTATGCTCATGGGGTTACTTACAGTGGTATCAGAGCCGTGTACAAGGCTCATATCGGATTTTATGTGGTTAAATAGTTTAATCATGTTAGAATTAATATTGCATGCTATTTAAAACTGTATTTTCATATATGATATGGAAAAATCGATTTTGTGAAGATCATCGTATGATAATATATATGATATAATTGACGGATCGAAATATATGATAATTCGTGATCAAAAACCGGAACATGGCTCGTGTAGGCTCACGGCCGAGGCCACCAAGGTGCTAGGGTTTCGAACCCTAGTCACCATGGCTCGGCCGTCGCTACAAAGTGGCTAGGGTTTTGAACCCTAGTCAAATTGGCCTCTCGGCCGCCGCCTAAGAGCTAGGGTTCGGACCCTGGCTCGAGCATGCGTCAAGCCGTCGCACTATCTAGGGTTTTGAACTCTTTTGGCTCGATAAAGTATTGAGAAGGTGCAAGTTGGCTCGATAGAATCAAGATGGTGCAAGGCGGCTAGGGTTTTGAACCCTAGCAGCGCCGCACCCAAGCCGCCGCATGGACCATGGCTCGGCCATGGGCTAGGGTTTCGAACCCTAGGCCCACTATTGGTCCAGCCGTGGGTCTTGGTTCGAATCATGGTGGTTCGTGTTTTAGTCGCTTTAGTTCGTGGCATGTGATGTCCCGAGCGTACGATAATTTTTCAAAAATTATTTTACAGTTTTAATTAGAATTAAATTTAAATTGTTTAGAATTTAATTAATTAAATGTTAATGCATGCTTTATGTGTTGTTTGAGCATGGTGCGTGGTTATAGCCCTTTGACCTATTAGATAGGATTTGTGAATGATTGTAATTTATTATACGACCTGCGTGTCGTGCCTTTCTCTATTTCATTCTAAATGTTATCCCTCCCCTATGTTCCCCTCGAATGTGAATCGAGGAATTCTATATCTTGTAAAATAGTGTAGTTTATTTTATTGATGGTGATCAATGAAGATGGAGCATCGTGCCGGGATGAGGAGGCCATTCACAAATTGGAGCCAAAGGAAGGTGCTTATGAAGTTACCTTAGGTTGACTCATAGGAGTTTCTCATTGGCTTGAGAAACTCATTAGTAGGGGCTATAACCATGTCACGTTTTAATTATGTATGTTGATGCATGATTTATCTTATGTTTTAGTTTGATAATAGTATTACACATATATGTAGATATGTATACAACTATATGTAGTGGACATATTTTAAATTATCAAATTAATCATGAGATCAATAAATCCCTCTAAAATATTAAGTTTTAGATGCCTTCCAAATAAAAGTACTCGTCAATAACTTCGAATGTACATGTGTGGGTTTGCCAAAGCAAAGCACCGTGGCAATCTTAGTAAGGCGCGAAAGGATAAAAGTGATATCCGTCATACTTTAATTGGGTACGACTTAACTAGGTTGTCTCAATAGGATTGGGAACCTAGAGGCATGGGTTGGATTATAATTCATTTGATGAATTGAACAAAGTGTTGTTCGTCCAACTATCCAAGAATTATATGTGATGTAATTGACAAAGTGCTGTCTACCTAAATAACCGAGTCTTGGGCGATTAGCCAAAGCTAACTCAAGATTAAGTGAAATATGGATCTTGGCCCACTAAAAGTTTCGAGGGTTGATATTTTTCAAATAAAATAGTGGGAGTATCATTTAATATAAGACCATGTTAAATGATTTAAATCATAAACTTATTTTGCATATTTATATTGTAGATATCCATGGCAACTTCAAACGTTACTAGCACTTTATCACTGCGATCGGTCCTTGAGAAGGACAAACTAAATGGGACGAATTTCCTAGACTGGCATAGGAACTTGAGGATAGTCCTCAAACAAGAAAAGAAACAGTATGTTCTAGAGGAACCCTTGCTCACTGAGGAACCTCCCCTAACAGCTACAAGAGCTGAAAAAGATGCTTACAAGAAGCATCAGAGTGACGCACTTGATGTTGGGTGCCTCATGCTTGCCACTATGAACTCTGAGCTTCAGAAGCAACATGAGGAAATGGAGGCGTTCGATATGATCGAACACTTAAAGCAGTTGTACCAACAGCAAGCTAGACAAGAGAGGTATGACGTCTCTAAAGCGTTGTTCCAGTGCAGGATGGTAGAGGGAAGCTTAGTTGGAACTCATGTGCTCAAGATGATTGGGTACATTGAGAATCTGGATAAGCTAGGTTTTCCATTGGACCAAGAGTTGGCCACCGATGTAATCTTGCAATCGTTGCCGGAGAGCTTCAGTCAATTTGTAGTAAATTACAATATGACTGATATGGAAAAGACTCTGCCCCAGTTGCTTGGTATGTTGAGAACATATGAAGCAAATACTAAGAAGACTAAGGCCACAAATGTCCTTATTGTGAATAAGGGCAAAGGAAGGGCCAAAGCCAAAGGCAACAAGAAAGCAAAGAAGGTCTTTGCTAAATCTAAGCCGAAGTCTTCTGCACTGAAGCCAAAGGGAGGGATAGCAAAGGAAGGGAACTGTTTCCATTGCGGTGAGACCGGCCATTGGAAAAGGAACTGCAAAGTATATCTGGAGGATCTAAAGAAAGGAAGTGTGACTTCCGCTTCAGGTATTTTTGTTATAGAAGTCAATTTATCTACTTCTTCATCATGGGTATTAGATACTGGATGTGGATCTCACATTTGTGTAAATGTGCAGGATCTCAAAAGGAGTAGGACATTGGCAAAAGGTGAAGTTGATCTCCGAGTTGGAAATGGAGCAAGAGTTGCTGCATTAGCTATAGGAGATTATCATTTAGCTTTACCTTCTGGTTTATCGTTGATTTTAAAAGACTGTTATTTTGTGCCTTCAATTACTAAAAACATTATATCTATTTCTTGTTTAGACAAGTATGGTTTTTCATTTATAATAAAGGACAATTGTTGTTCTATTTATTTAAATGATATGTTTTATGCTGATGCACAAATGGTGAATGGTCTTTATGTATTAAATCTTGATATGCCTATCTATAACATAAATACTAAAAGGATTAAAAATAATGATTGTAATCCGACTTATCTCTGGCACTGTCGCTTGGGTCACATAAACGAGAACCGCATATCTAAACTTCATAAGGATGGAGTATTAGATTCATTTGATTTTGAATCATATGAAACATGCGAATCTTGTTTAATGGGCAAGATGACTAAAGCCCCTTTCAAGGGACACGTTGAAAGGGCAAATGTTTTATTGGGACTAATACATAGTGATGTATGTGGACCAATAAGTACACCAGCTAGAGGTGGTTTTCAATACTTCGTTACATTTACTGATGACCTCAGTAGATATGGGTATGTGTACCTAATGAAACATAAGCATGAAACCTTTGAAAAGTTCAAAGATTTCAAGAATGAAGTACAAAACCAACTTGGCAAAAGTATCAAAATCCTTCGATCAGATCGAGGAGGAGAATACTTAAGCCAAGAGTTTCATGACTATCTAAAGGAGTGTGGGATAGTCCACAACTCACTCCTCCGTATACTCCACAATGGAATGGTGTATCCGAGAGGAGAAATCGAACCTTGTTAGACATGGTTAGATCAATGATGAGTCATGCAGATCTTCCGATATCATTTTGGGGACACGCTCTAGAAACAGCGATTTTCTTACTGAACCGTGTTCCATCTAAATCAGTGGAAAAGACACCATATGAGATATGGACTGGGAAGCGTCCTAGTATGTCTTTTATGAAGATTTGGGGTTGTGAGGCTTTCGTTAGACGTCACGCCACTAACAAACTTGGACCCAAATCTGATAAGTGTTTATTTGTGGGGTATCCTAAGGAAACGAAAGGATACTATTTCTATTATCCCACCGAGAACAAAATAGTTGTTGCTCGGACTGGTGTATTTCTTGAAAGAGAATTTATTTCTAGAAAAACCAGTGGGAGAAAAATAGAACTTAGTGAAGTTCAACCACAAGAAAACACTGAACCTGAAATTGAGATGGAAACAGAGCAGGCACCACAAACTGTTGTGGAAGAAGCACCTGCTCAAGAGACACAAGCCCAGCGTAGGTCTGTAAGAGAACACCGGGAGCCACAGAGATATGGATTTCTTGTGACTCAACAAGGTGACTTACTACTTATTGATGAGGATGAGCCGTCATCTTATCAACAAGCTATTATGGGCAATGATTCTGAGAAATGGCAAGAGGCCATGAAATCTGAGATGGAATCCATGTATGCAAACCAAGTATGGACTTTGGTTGATCCACCTGAAGGGGTACGACCCATAGGGTGCAAATGGATTTTCAAGAAAAAGACCGATATGGATGGTAATGTACAAACCTATAAAGGTCGGCTGGTTGCAAAAGGATTCAAACAAATTCATGGTATTGACTATGATGAAACCTTTTCACCAGTGGCCATGGTTAAATCCATAAGGATCTTACTTGCAATAGCTGCATTTCATGATTATGAAATCTGGCAGATGGATGTCAAAACAGCTTTCCTTAATGGAAATCTGCTCGAGGATGTGTACATGACACAGCCCGAGGGTTTTGTCGATCCAAAGGATGCTGGAAAGATATGCAAGCTACAACGATCCATTTATGGATTGAAGCAAGCTTCTCGGAGTTGGAATCTTCGTTTTGATGATGCAATCAAAGAGTTTGGTTTTATCAAAAATGAAGATGAACCTTGTGTCTACAAGAAGGTCAGTGGGAGCATAATCATTTTCCTAGTGTTGTATGTAGATGACATACTTCTTATTGGAAATGATATCCCTGCCTTACAATCTGTAAAGATTTGGCTAGGGAACTGCTTTTCAATGAAAGACTTAGGAGAAGCTACCTATGTATTAGGAATCAAGATCTATAGAGATAGATCGAGAAGGCTTCTTGGTCTAAGTCAAAGTACATACATAGACAAGGTGCTTAAAAGGTTTAGCATGCAAGAATCCAAGAAAGGATTCGTGCCTATGACACATGGTATATATCTCTCGAAGGAACAGTGTCCTTCAACACCAGATGAGAGACAACGCATGAGTAAGATTCCATACGCATCAGCTATTGGATCTATCATGTATGCCATGATATGTACTCGTCCCGATGTATCGTATGCTTTGAGCATGACGAGCAGATATCAAGTTGATCCAGGTGAAGGTCACTGGATTGCTGTCAAGAACATCCTGAAGTACTTGAGAAGGACTAAGGATACATTCTTGATTTATGGAGGTGAGGAAGAGCTCAATGTAATGGGTTACACTGATGCAAGCTTCCAAACCGACAAAGATGATTTTCGATCGCAATCTGGATATGTGTATTGCCTGAATGGAGGTGCTGTGAGCTGGAAGAGTTCAAAGCAAGAAACAGTAGCCGATTCTACAACGGAAGCTGAGTATATTGCTGCCTCGGATGCAGCAAAGGAAGCTGTTTGGATGAGGAAGTTCATTTCTGAACTTGGAGTGGTGCCTAGCATTAAAGATCCGATAGAACTCTATTGTGACAACAATGGAGCGATCGCATTGGCTAAGGAACCAAGATCTCACCAAAGATCCAAGCACATACTTAGGCGTTTCCATTTCATTCGAGAAATCGTTGAAAGGGGAGATGTTAAAATATGCAAAGTACCAACAGATGATAATGTATCTGACCCATTGACGAAGCCGCTGTCACAGCAGAAGCATGATCGTCATACTAGATCTCTAGGCATTAGGTATATGTCTGAGTGGTCTTAGTGCAAGTGGGAGATTTGTTGGGATATGCCCTAAGACAAGTCATTAGATGATTGTTTAAGACATACAATGTTTATGGATTTATGAATGGCAATTCATTATTATATATTATTCTTTTAACTGTGCATTATGAATTAATATATATGTTAATGTCCTTAGAATAATATTGTATTATTCTTAAAGATGTTCCTAGTCAAGTATTATCATGAAAGGGATAATGATAATACGTAGAGACTAGTATATGTTGATCGATGAATTGTTCATTGATATGAGATATCAAATCAACATATGGGTACATGTTAGAGAACGATGTACTGAACAGACCCACCATGAGAATGCAACATGGATAGTTATATGATCGTCATATGCAATTCTCATAGTGATAATAATGTATGTAATCCTTACGACTTGTGATCATCAGAGATCCCAACATAAGGAGTTATGTATCTTGATATCGTCAAACGTTACCCGTAACAGGATATACTATAAAGGCGACTATTGGATACACTACGAATTATGTAGAGGGATGTTGACTGATCGAGATAGGATTTGTCCCTCCTATATAACAGGAGATGTGTTAGGCCCTTGATCAAGTGAGAACTAAAATGCATGGCCATGCTCGAATGAGTCGATATGAGATATCGAGCTTATTCGTTTATTCTAGTTCTACTTGGGGATCAAGAAATAAAGATTGGATATACGAGTATGACTATTCCATGACTCGTGTTCAATCTAAACACAAAGGACAAAGGGATTAAGTTACATGATTAATATTATCACAAGTTCTAAAGGTTATGTCGAGTCATTGACATTCTCGTAATTTGGGTAGCATCGATGTGTTGCTAGATACCGCTCGATGCTTGCGACATAAAATGAGATTTTATGTCACTGCCAACATTACGAGATCCTATCGGGTCGCACAAAAGATTAAATCGAGAAGGGAAATTAAATTCATGAGATGAATTAAATAATTAAGAGGAGTCTTAATTAATAATCATAAGGATTAATTAAATCATGGGCTTAAGCCCATGAAGCTTTAAGAAAGCCTTTAATTAATTATATTTAATATGATTGCATGGGTTTTAATTGTAAGACAATTGATATAACACTACAAAATATCATAACCTACAAGAGAAGCTCACGGCCGCCGACTTCAAGGAGAAGCTCTCGGTTTTCTTGATAACCGAGGAGTGATCTTGATGGTTTGGTGGTTGTTTCGATTGTGAATCGAGTTAGCTTCGTGTATAGGATTAATAACTTGTCTAGCAACGTGTTATTAATCCATCCCTTCACCCGATTTGATCGTGTGGATACTGTTGAGGCAAAACCAATCGAGTTTTGCTTAGTGACTCGAAAAGGCGTAGGACGTGGTGCAGCTCCGTGGATTCGGCTTCAAACACGCTACAAGGGTAAGACACTTGTAATTCTCTAATCCGATATGAATCCCTATGTATAGATCACTGGTTTGTAATCCCAAAATTTTATTCCGCTGCGTTGTATGCTCATGGGGTTACTTACAGTGTCTACATCGAAATCATAGCCCAGATGGCAATAAGAAGTCATCAAGGCCGACAAACACATAACATCCTCTGCAGTACTCTCCACCTTCCGACTTAAGGCGTCTGCTATTAAGTTCGCTTTACCTGGATCGTACTCAGTTTCACAATCATAGTCTTTGAGCAAATCCATCAACCTTCTTTGCCTCATATTCAACTCTGCCTGAGTGAATAAGAACTTCAGGCTCTTATGGTTCGTATATATAGTGAAAGACGTGCCATACAAGTAGTGCCTCCAAATCTTCAAGGCAAATATGATGGCCGCTAGTTCCAAATCATGCACTGGATACCTAGCCTCATGTGGCTTCAGCTGCCTCGATGCATAAGCTACCACGTGCTTATCTTGCATCAATACACAGCTCAAACCCTGTAGTGACGCATCGGTATACAAGGCAAATCTCTTATTCTCAGACGGAATCACCAATACGGGCGCCGTAGTCAAGCGACGCTTCAGTTCTTGAAAACTTTCCTCACAAGCCTCAGACCAAAAGAAGGAGACTCCTTTCTGAGTCAGCTATGTCAGGGGTTTGGCAATCTTCGAGAAACCTTCGACGAAACGTCGGTAATAACCTGCCAAACCGAGGAAACTCCGTATCTCCGGTACAGAAGTGGGTGCAGCCCACTCTAACACAGCTTCAATCTTCCTGGGATCCACATATATCCCATGGCTAGATATGACATGGCCCAAGAATACCACGCTGTCCAACCAGAACTCGCACTTACTAAGCTTTGCATATAACTGATGATCCCTAAGGATCTGAATCACTGTCCTCAAGTGCCTTACATGCTCTTTGATGTGACTAGAAATAGACACATCTATTGCGCTTAATTGTCTACGATTTGGTATATTTTGATGGATAAATTGATACATATGCTACCTAATTGTATATTTGTGTAAATGTAGGGAAATGTGAAGAAATCAAGCTAAAATGATGAAAGAAGCAATAAAGTTGAAGAAAAGAGGAAAAAACCAGAATCCAAGACACATGTTGCTCCTTTCTCCTCATATTTCTATATGTTCGAGCAATGTTTTGGAAATGTGGTCCATAGAACAGTTGTAGAACTTTGAGTTATCTTCGCGTGGACAGCTGATTCATCTAATTCGGAGTTCGTATGAGAAAGTTATGGCCAAAATACGAAACTCGCCAGAAAAATGGAAAATCAGGCGTAAAGACGCCATTTCAGGCGTACCTACGCCAGTGCTACGGGAATTTAGGCGTAGTTACGCCATTTTAGGCGTAATTACGCCAATAGGATTTTGGAAAGTTAAAATTCTTGATTTCTTTCCTTCCCACATGGATTCTAACATACTCCATCAGCCTCCCTATACATATATGGATGAAAATCAGACCTTTGAACCATCTAGATAGTTAGGGTAGAATAATTTTAGACTAGTTTTATATTTTCTTTTCAATTTTATTGAAGAACGTCTACGAAGATCGAAGCGAAGGCGGGATTGACACCTCGAGGAGCGGAGATCGGATTAGTTTTCTTTCCCTTGTTTTTATTTATAGTTTTGTTTTAATTATGTGTAGCTAGTCTTAATTCTTGGTTGAGGAAGACAAAACCTTGGATTTATTTATCTTGGGGAGATTCATACGCTTTTGTTTATCGATTTTATTGAATTCATTGTTTTTCTGATTTTGTTGATATGATTGATGTTTGTTTATTGGATTGACAACCTAGTAACTTGCATATAATCTATTGCTAATTGGATATCAAATAAGAGATTGTTTGAGTAATCTAATTGAAGAAGCAACTAAGATCGATAATTGCCTGCTGTTGGTGTTATTAAATTCTTAGAGAAAACCATTGACTAAATTATATAAACCGCTTATGTTTATGTTGTTTAGATTCATCGCTCACTAGTTTTGAATGATGTCATGATTTTAATCTTGAATATGCATATAGAGATTGATTGATTGGTGAAAGTTAAATTAGAACGCTTGGACTAATTGACTATGAATAAGGTGAGGGAGGAATTGGATTTCCAATTGATGAACATTCAAGTAAAATTGAGTCTTTTGTGAATCGATGACATAGATGATAATATACAAGGTAGAGTCGACCGATACCAAGAATCGCTTTCCTTAGTTAATCTTTGTTTTTAATTTTCATTAGTATAATTCAACCTCACAACCCCATCCTTTATTATTCTTTTGTTTTGATTTTCATTAACACAAAGATTCACACCTCCTCGTGGGATCGATCCCTACTCACGCTACTGCATTATTGTTATCAATCTTGAGGATTGAGTGGGGTTAATTTGGGCGTACACGATAAGCGCACACCAAATTTTGGCGCCGTTGCCGGGGAGGCGTTGTATATTTTGTGTTAATACTTTCTGTTTTGTTTCTTTCTCCTTCTTTTTCCCCCACCGCTACTCTTGTTTGTTCGTGCTTACAGGTTGAGTTCTGAAAAATCGGATCTTTTCATGGAGGACTATTGTGATGCCCCGAAATTAATTGATGGCAATCTGAATATTAATTATGCTTATATGATGATTTATTACGATGATTAAGATATGTGTGAGAAATGAAGAAGTAACATGATTTAAGGATGTTGATTTTAATTATGAGGATGATATGGGTTTAATGAAGTTGGTTGCATTTTGTAAATGTTTATCATGTTAATGTATTTTATATATACATCATGTTATTTTTGGGGTACAAGATAAATGTAAGAATTTAATACTTAACCCACCACTTTTACCTCACCTCACCTTTACACTCAAATCCCCAAAATCACTTTCCCAAAACCCTCTTCCCCTCATTTTCGATTTTTGGCCTAAAGGTGGGAAGAAATCCTTGTAAAAGCTTTGTTCTTGCACTTCTTGGTAAGATTTATTTCCTATGATGTTTATATATCACTTATTGATGTTCTTGAAGTGTTGATTGAGTTTTGGAAGGATTTTAAAAAGGGTTTTAAAATGGGTTGTTTGGGTTAGTATGATTCTTGGTGGGATGTTGGATTTTTAGTGGTTTTATGATGTGTGTTGAAGGTTTTGAGTGTTTTAATGTTTATGAGTTGTTGGTATAAATGATGGTTGAGGTTGGTGAGGTTTAAATGTGCAAAAATGGAGTTTTTCGTGGTACAGAGGCTGGCGATCGATCGCCTGTTTTTGGCGATCGATCGCGAGCATGCAGTAGGCTCCAGAAGCCTTTGGCGATCGATCGCCACTTTTGGGCGATAGATCGGTGACGATGGCGATCGATCGCGCCAAGTATGGCGATCGATCGCCGAAGAAGGAAAATTTCACCCCCGTCCAGTGTGATCTCGCGATCGACCGCGCCTGGGCGGCGATCGATCGCGAGATGTAAAAAATGGGTATTTTGATTTTTTTGTGGGATTTTTGAATATTGGACTATGATTAGCTTCTAATATTGAATTGTATTGTTGTGTAGAACCATCCCAAGGACCCACGACTTCAAGAAGATAAAGTACTACGATTTCACCACATTTTGAAAAGGTACGTAAGAAACGTACGGGCATCAAACGGTAACATATTCCTAAACTATGACTTTGCGTCTATGCACATAAATATTTATGATGATGATTATGATGATTATGATGAATAAGTTTAAGTTGATGATGTTAATGATGATGCTTATAAGATGATGACGCATGTTTAACTATGCTACTTAGAATGGTTGAATGTTCGGTGACTATTATGGGCAAGCGAGGAAGGTCTTGACGCTCACATAACTGAGCGATGGGGTACATCCGCTATCAAGGTGTAGCGATGGGTATCATCCGCTGAATAAGAGATACATCCGCTATCAAGGCGTAGCGATGGGTATCATACGATGAGTTATGTCGAGCGAGGGGGCCAATTGTGCCGCTGTCATAATAGAACCCGGATAGTCCCATTTCTAATTAACATGGATTGTTGTGAGCTTATGTGGGGTCTTCCCACCTTAACAGTGATTAATAGACATAAGAAGGACTAATCATGCATTAAGGTAACATCTTAAGGTTTTGGTTGTTACACGAGCTAACAGGATTACAGGCCAAAAATACAAACTTCAAAAATAATTCATTACAATCCAAAAGAATGTCATTTAGATTTACACTACTCCTAGAGTAGATACTAATCATAACTTGAATCCTATGCATTCCTGTGTCCCTAGTAGCTCACTGCCTCAACCCGACCCTTAGTCCTTTCGTCCAACAGTGTACCTACAGGGACAACACATCATGAGCATATATAATCTTACTTAACATTATAAACATCATAGTAAATGCATGAAACATTGGTTAAGTAATATGCTGGTTATACATTCACTTCTTATTGTTGTCCCTGATTTAGAATCATGCATATGGGGCATCTTACCCCCGTGGCATCTTACCACAATACATCGCATGGCCTCTTACCATGTGGGGCATCTTACCCCGTGGCATCTTACCACAATACATCGCATGGCCTCTTACCATGTGGGGCATCTTACCCCGTGGCATCTTACCACAATACATCGCATAAATGTCATCATATAAGCATCGTATAAGCAATAAACATCATATGAACTTCATCATATAAACATCGTATAAACACCGTCATTTCATCGTGAATACTCATGCAAATAAAAGCATAGTCATAGTATAGAGATGTGTGTTACCGTCCGATGCCCGTACGCTTCTTACGTACCTTTTCAAAAGGAGGAGGAGTCAACAGACTTTATCTCCTTGATGGTGCTGGTACCTGGGATGGTTCTACAAGACCACATAATACCATATTAGATGCCTCAAAACCATCTTACATCATAAACTTAACAAAATAAAACATCATCATATTTTTCAACTTTCTGCCTCTCTCGATCGATCGGCCCTATGTCTCGATCGATCGAGACACTGTGCACAAAAAGTGCCTTAGCTTCCTGCCTCGCTCGATCGATCGAACATTTTACCGATCGATCGAGGAGCTTCACCGATCGATCGAGAAATCCTTCGATCGATCGGCACCAAAATTTTGAAAACATGCTTAGACCTTCTGTCTCGCTCGATCGATCGGAAATAAATCTCGATCGATCGAGAGCTCTGAAAATCGGGATTTTTCCCCAGATTTTTGAGCACCTCATTTCATACCATCTTTTCTACCTCATAACACATCTTTTATGCTGAAACAAACATGTGAAGAACTTCATAAAATATCCATGTAAGCTCTTAAATCGAAGGTTTAACAAAACCTAAGCTAACATGCATCATAACATCATCATAAACTTCATCCTTAACCAACTTTTACAGAAACAGAGCATGTATCTTTTTGCCCAGATTTTCGAGCATATAGTTTCATAACTAGAAATCTATCACATAAGCCATGTAAATGCTCAAACAAACATGCTAGTAGCTACATAAAACTACCATGTAAGCATTCATATCAAGGTTCCACCCAAACCTATACTTAACATGCTTTAAAATCAACCCACCATAACTATACCCAACCCTATAACAGAGTATGAGGTCTTACCCCCTTTTTCTTCCTCAAATTGGCAAGCTTTTACACAAAGCTTCACAGCCTCTTTCCTTCTCTAATCTGCAGCTCCAGGGACGAAAAGGGAGGGAGGAGGAGGTGGAGGGAATTGATTGCAAGGAAAATGATCATAGCATGGGTTGGGGCAAGTGGAGGCATGGGTGTGAAACAAGTGGGTTGACAAGTGGGGGATGGGTGGTGACCGAGTTGGGGGGGTGGGGTGGTGTGGTTGGGGTGCCATGTGGTGTTTAATTGTATCCCGGTATATAGTACGATGTATTAAAATATCCTCACTCGATATTTTCTAACTTCTTATAATTAATACATCCCTTAAAATACCCAACATGCTCCCCACATCATATCATCATAACATAAATCGTGGCCCCCAATTTAAATACACCATAACCCTTAAACACATCATAATTCATCATCATAGAACATAATCATATTACATTTCGGGGGTATTACATTACTCCCCTACTTATAAGATTTCGTCCCCGAAATCCACATGCATCATCGTATCGAAACTAAACATAAAGACATACCAGAGAATAGTTCCGGATAGTGCTGCACCATATGCCGTTCCGTCTCCCACGTAGCCTCCTCGACACCCCGACGATCCCACTGGACTTTGACCATCGGTATAACTTTGCTTCGTAGTCTGCGATCCTCTCGATCCAGAATTCTGATTGGTCGTTCTACGTAGGACACATCTGAGTCTAACTGAACTTCAGTAGGCTGTAAGACATGGGACGGGTCTGGCTCATACTTCCTCAACATAGAGACATGGAAAACATCGTGTATGCCAGACAAGGATGGCGGTAGAGCCAAACGATATGCCAAAGTACCGATACGCTGTAAAACTTCATATGGCCCAACATACCTCGGAGATAACTTTCCCCGCATCCCAAAACGAACCACGCCCCTGAAGGGCGAGATCTTTAAGAAGACCCTGTCTCCTAACTGGAATTCTAGCGGTCGTCGCCGCTTATTGGCATAGGCCGCTTGCCTATCCTGGGCCGCTTTCATCTTCAGGCGTATCAACTTTATCTTACCTTCCATATCCCTGATCATATCCGGTCCTCCGACCGCTTTGCTAGTCAAGTCCTCCCAATACAGTGGTGATCTACATCGTCGTCCATACAGAGCTTCAAAAGGGGCCATTTGAATGCTCGCTTGATAACTGTTGTTATAGGAGAACTCCACCAGCGGCACTGAATCCTGCCACGGAGTATCAAACTCCAAAATACATGCCCTCAACATGTCTTCGAGCGTCTGAATGGTACGCTCTGTTTGGCCGTCTGTCTGAGGGTGATAGGCCGTACTCAGTCTCACATCTGTGCCCAAAGCTGTCTGGAGACCCTCCCAGAAATGTGAAGTGAACCTCGGGTCCCTGTCACACACTATCGAGACTGGAATACCATGCAACCTCACCACATCCCGTATATACATCTGGGCCATCTTCAAGTATGTATATGACATACTGTAAGGGATGAAATGAGCCGTCTTCGTCAGCCTATCCACGATCACCCAGATCGCATCAAATCCTGAGGCCGTCCTAGGTAAGTGGGTCACAAAGTCCATAGATATATGCTCCCACTTCCATTCAGGCACCTCTAAGCTCTTCAGCTCACCACCAGGCCTCTGCCTCTCTGCCTTTACTTGTTGGCAGATCAAACATCTTTTAACGAAAACGATTACCTCACGCTTCATGCGTCTCCACCAGAATTGATCGCATAGATCTTTGTACATCTTCTTTCCCCCTGGGTGGATACTGAATCGACTACTGTGAGCTCGCTCCAATATTCCTCTACGCAGTTCTGGTGTATCTGGGACTACCCATCGGTTGCCCAGTCTCAAGGAATCATCCTCAGCCACTCTAAACTTGGATGGTTGGCCTTGAAGTACCAATGATGTCCACCTCTGAACCTCACTATCCGACTTCTGGGCCTTCCTGATCACCTCAAATATGTCTGGCTCCGCCAATAGGGTCGACACTCGCACAGGCGACGTGTCTACATCGAAATCATAGCCCAGTTGGCAATAAGACGTCATCAAGGCTGACAAACACATAACATCCTCTGCAGTACTCTTCACCTTCCGACTTAAGGCGTCTGCTATCAAGTTTGCTTTACCTGGATGGTACTCAATTTCACAATCATAATCTTTGAGCAAATCCATCCATCTTCTTTGCCTCATATTCAACTCTGCCTGAGTGAACAAGAACTTCAGGCTCTTATGGTCCGTATATATAGTGAAAGACGTGCCATACAAGTAATGCCTCCAGATCTTTAAGGCGAATATGATGGCCGCCAATTCCAAATCATGCACTGGATACTTAGCCTCGTGTGGCTTCAGCTGCCTCGATGCATAAGCCACCACATGCTTATCTTGCATTAACACACAGCCCAAGCCCTGTAATGACGCATCCGTATACAAGGCGAACCTCTTATCCTCAGACGGAATCACCAGCACAGGCGCTGTAGTCAAACGACGCTTCAGCTCTTGGAAGCTTTCCTCACAAGCTTCGGACCAAAAGAAGGGGACTCCTTTCTGAGTCAGCTGCGTCAGGGGTTTGGCAATCTTCGTAAAACCCTCGACGAAACGTCGGTAATATCCTGCCAAACCGAGAAAACTCCTTATCTCAGGTACAGAAGTGGGTGCAGCCCACTCCATCACAGCTTCAATCTTCCTTGGATCCACAGATATCCCGTGGCTAGATATGACATGGCCTAAAAATACCACGCTGTCCAACCAGAACTCGCACTTACTTAGCTTCGCATACAGCTGATGATCCCTAAGGATCTGAAGCACTATCCTCAAGTGTCTTACGTGCTCTTCTTCCGTCCGAGAGTAGATAAGTATGTCGTCAATGAAGACTATGACGAACTGATCCAAATACGGCTGGAACACCCTGTTCATCAAACTCATGAAGACAGCTGGGGCATTCGTCACCCCAAAAGGCATGACCAGGAATTCATAGTGCCCATATCTAGTCCTGAAAGCCGTCTTCTGAACATCATCTTCTCTTACTCGAATCTGATGGTACCCCGACCTCAGATCGATCTTACTATAGAGCCTCGTACCTTGCAACTAATCGAACAAGTCATCGATCCTCGGAAGTGGATACTTGTTCTTTACTGTAGCTTTGTTCAACTGCCTGTAGTCAATGCATAGACGCATCGATCCATCTTTCTTCTTAACAAATAAGACAGGCGCACCCCATGGCGATACGCTAGGGCGTATGTAGCCCTTATCAAGGAGTTCCTGCAACTGTATCTTTAACTCCCTTAACTTTGCTGGTGCCATCCTATACGGGGCACGAGAAATTGCAGACGTCCCTGGTAGCAATTCAATCCCAAACTCGACCTCTCTCGTCGGTGGGAATCCGGGAATCTCCTCCGGAAAGACATCAGGAAATTCCGCCACTACGGGCACATCCTCAACCTTTAACTCCTTCCTCTTATCCGTCATGTCAACAGCGTAGATAAGATATCCTTCATGACCTCGTTCCAATAACTGTGTCATCTTGACAGCAGATATTAACGGAATCTTCGGACGGGAACCATCCCCATAGAATGTCCATTGGACTCCCAATACAGATCGAAATCGGACAGTCCTTTGCCTGCAGTTTACCACTGCCTGATACTTGTTCAGGACATCGATGCCCACAATGCAATCGAAGTCTGTCATTCCCAACACAATCAAATCTGATCTTAACTCATTATCCTCAAAATAAATGAGGCCATCATAAACAATCTGATCCGTAGTCAAACTTCTTCCAGCGGGGGTCGAGACCATAAGAGGCATGGGGGACGGAGAAGTGCATATGTGGTGCCTTTCAACAAAACTCGTCGACACAAAAGAGTGTGACGCACCTGTGTCTATCAATATAAGAGCAGGGTGCGTAAATAAAAGACACGTACCCGCTATAACTTCCTCCGGGGCCGCCGTAGCCTGCTCCTTTGTCAAAGCATACACCTGTCCCTGAGGTGGCCCCGCGGGCTGACCTCCATACTGTCTTGGCACAAAGGGTGGCCGGTGTTGTGCCGTTCTGTCCGCAGGTCTCCCCGTAGAGCTCTGCTGTCTTCCCCTGTTGGGACACCGTCGAGCAAAGTGGCCTCTGTCGCCACAGACATAACATCCTACGCAGTCCTTTGCCAAATGTGGCTGCCCACAAAGAGTGCACTGAACTCTTCCAGATCTGTTCTCCCTGAGACTGTCCTCTCCCAGATGGAGCATCATTCCTACCTTTCCCTTTCCATCGATTCTCGGGCCTCTTGCCACTGAATCTCGATGCCGAAGTGTTCCCCCTAGGCTTAAACTGATCACCTCTGGGCTTCAAATTGTCAGAAGTGGACCTCTGAGGGGGTGCCGGAGGTGGCACAGCATCAGGATATGCACCGACTCCCAGTTCAGCTAGCTCAGCTCGTGAGAGTGCATCATCAAAACAAGCAGGGCCATAAGTGATCACCCTGTCATACAGTTCAGGCCTCAAGCCCTTCATGAAATTCCGCATCTTCGCTTGAGTGCTTGCAGCAATGTGTGGCACATATCGTAGTAAGGAACAGTAATGCAAAGCATAGTCAGATACAGGCATGGTACCTTGTCTTAAACTGGTAAACTCATCCTCCTTGGCCTGTCTTGCAGCGGCTGAGAAATAGCGGTTCAAAAACCGCGTTCGGAACATCTTCCAATTTACTTCCTGTCCCAGAGCCTCTTGCTCAATCACTGTGGTTTTCCACCACATCAATGCCTTCTTGGACAGCTGAAATTCTGCTAATCGGATCCAGGCCGTCTTTGCACAAGGCGCTGCCACAAATATCTGTTCGATCCTCTCTAACCATTCCTCCGCTTTCTCTCCGGATTCAGTTCCCTCGAACATCGGAGGTCGATACATCATAAACTGAGCCAAGCTCAATTCCCCAGGTAGCAACTGCTGTTCAGAGGGTTCTTCGCCCAAGGCTGGTGGTGGCAATGGATTCGTACGCCCAGCACTTGCATTTACACTAATGGCGTCACCCACTTCTATATTTGCTGCCATGCTGCAACACAAGGGTTAATAACAACACCAAAAGCAGTTCATAAAGCACATCGTTAGATAATTAAACATGTTAGCATAACATAGAAACTTCATATGCAACATAAACATAAAACATGTTCAATAGTAAGTACTTAGCCAACTTATTGCTAAGGCTACCCTTCACTCATTCCCGAGTTATCTAACCTGGCTCTGATACCACTAATGTGGGGTCTTCCCACCTTAACAGTGATTAATAGACATAAGAAGGACTAATCATGCATTAAGGTAACATCTTAAGGTTTTGGTTGTTACACGAGCTAACAGGATTACAGGCCAAAAATACAAACTTCAAAAATATTTCATTACAATCCAAAAGAATGTCATTTAGATTTACACTAATCCTAGAGTAGATACTAATCATAACTTGAATCCTATGCATTCCTGTGTCCCTAGTAGCTCACTGCCTCAACCCGACCCTTAGTCCTTTCGTCCAACAGTGTACCTACAGGGACAACACATCATGAGCATATATAATCTTACTTAACATTATAAACATCATAGTAAATGCATGAAACATTGGTTAAGTAATATGCTGGTTATACATTCACTTCTTATTGTTGTCCCTGATTTAGAATCATGCATATGGGGCATCTTACCCCCGTGGCATCTTACCACAACATCATCGTATGGCCTCTTACCATATGGGGCATCTTACCCCGTGGCATCTTATCACAATACATTGCATGGCCTCTTACCATATGGGGCATCTTACCCCGTGGCATCTTACCACAATACATCGCATGGCCTCTTAACATGTGGGGCATCTTACCCCGTGGCATCTTACCACAATACATCGCATAAATGTCATCATATAAGCATCGTATAAGCAATAAACGTCATATGAACTTCATCGTATAAACATCGTATAAACACCGTCATTTCATCGTGAATACTCATGCAAATAAAAGCATAGTCATAGTATAGAGATGTGTGTTACCGTCCGATGCCCGTACGCTTCTTACGTACCTTTTCAAAAGGAGGAGGAGTCAACAGACTTTATCTCCTTGATGGTGCTGGTACCTGGGATGGTTCTACAAGACCACATAATACCATATTAGATGCCTCAAAACCATCTTACATCATAAACTTAACAAAATAAAACATCATCATATTTTTCAACTTTCTGCCTCTCTCGATTGATCGGCCCTATGTCTCGATCGATCGAGACACTGTGCACAAAAGTGCCTTAGCTTCCTGCCTCGCTCGATCGATCGAACATTTTACCGATCGATCGAGGAGCTTCACCGATCGATCGAGAAATCCTTCGATCGATCGGCACCAAAATTTTGAAAACATGCTTAGACCTTCTGTCTCGCTCGATCGATCGGAAATAAATCTCGATCGATCGAGAGCTCTGAAAATCGGGATTTTTCCCCAGATTTTTGAGCACCTCATTTCATACCATCTTTTCTACCTCATAACACATCTTTTATGCTGAAACAAACATGTGAAGAACTTCATAAAATATCCATGTAAGCTCTTAAATCGAAGGTTTAACAAAACCTAAGAATAACATGCATCATAACATCATCATAAACTTCATCCTTAACCAACTTTTACAGAAACAGAGCATGTATCTTTTGCCCAGATTTTCGAGCATATAGTTTCATAACTAGAAATCTATCACATAAGCCATGTAAATGCTCAAACAAACATGCTAGTAGCTACATAAAACTACCATGTAAGCATTCATATCAAGGTTCCACCCAAACCTATACTTAACATGCTTTAAAATCAACCCACCATAACTATACCCAACCCTATAACAGAGTATGAGGTCTTACCCCCTTTTTCTTCCTCAAATTGGCAAGCTTTTACACAAAGCTTCACAGCCTCTTTCCTTCTCTAATCTGCAGCTCCAGGGACGAAAAGGGAGGGAGGAGGAGGTGGAGGGAATTGATTGCAAGGAAAATGATCATAGCATGGGTTGGGGCAAGTGGAGGCATGGGTGTGAAACAAGTGGGTTGACAAGTGGGGGATGGGTGGTGACCGAGTTGGGGGGTGGGGTGGTGTGGTTGGGGGGTGCCATGTGGTGTTTAATTGTATCCCGATATATAGTACGATGTATTAAAATATCCTCACTCGATATTTTCTAACTTCTTATAATTAATACATCCCTTAAAATACCCAACATGCTCCCCACATCATATCATCATAACATAAATCGTGGCCCCCAATTTAAATACACCATAACCCTTAAACACATCATAATTCATCATCATAGAACATAATCATATTACATTTCGGGGGTATTACAGCTTATTTACAAAATATGATGTTAATCATTCATGTCTTGAACTAATGATGATATGCGTAATTATGACACAGGGACAACCGAGGAACTATTAAACAGGAAGTATATGTTATCAATTATGTCCATGCATTATTTCTATACCAGTAACTCATGATGTTAAATAACGATGTACATGCTCACGATGGGTTGTTCCTGTAGGTACGCTTTTGGATCGAGACTAAGGGTCGGGTTGAGATGGTGAGCTAAAGGAGCATAAGAAGATAGATACAGGATTTTTGTTAGACTTAACATTCATTTTGGGGAATGTAATTAACTAACTATTGAAGTTTCATTTTGGCCTGTAATTACATTGAGCTCACATAACAACCAGAACTCTAAGATGTCTCTAATACATGTTTAGTTCATAATACGCTATTAACATGATGTTCAGGTAGGAAGACGCTACATTAGTGGTATCAGAGCCAGGTTAGATAACCCGGGGATGAGTGAAGGGTAGCCTTAGCAGTAGGTTGGCTAGGCGCTTACTTTTGACATATTATGTTGCACATGAAGTATATGGGTGTTATGATAACATGTTATGGCTTTCTAACGATGTTTATATGAACTGCTTTTGGATCTTGTTGTTAACCCTTGTGTTGCAGTATGGCAGCAAATATCGACATTGGTGATGCGGGAAGTGTGAACGCTAGTGCGGGGCGTACGAATCCCCTACCCCCGCCAGCCCTAGGTGAAGAACCGTCCGAACAACAGCTACTGCCGGGAGAGTTGAGTTTGACTCAATTTCTAGCGTATCGGCCCCCGACTTTTGAAGGGACTGAACAGGGGAGCGAGCCGAGGAATGGCTAGAAAGGATAGAACAAATATTTGTGGCAGCCCCGTGTGCAAAGACGGCATGGATAAGGCTAGCAGAGTTCCAATTAGCCAAGAAAGCACTGATGTGGTGGAGGACCACCGTGATTGAACAGGAAGCACAGGGTCAAGAGGTAAACTGGAAACTGTTTCGAACTAGATTCCTGGCCCGATACTTTTCAGCGGCTGCACGTCAGCTAAAGAGGATGAGTTTACTAAACTGAAGCAAGGTACCATGCCGGTGTCAGATTATGCCCTCCACTACTGTTCTCTACTCAGATATGTACCTCATATCACCGCCGACACTCAAGCAAAAATGAGGAACTTTATGAACGGCTTGAGGCCAGAACTCTATGATAGGGTGATTACATATGGCCCTACCTGCTTTGACGATGCACTTACACGGGCTGAGTTAGCCGAACTGGGGGTAGGTGCATACCCTGATGCTGTACCACCTCCAGCACCCCCTCAGAGATCTACTCCCGACAATTTAAGACCAAGGGGTGATCGGTTCAAGTCTGGGGGGAACACTTCTGCGTCAAGATTTAGTGGTAGGAGGCCCGATAACCGATGGAGAGGAAACCGCAGGAATGACGCCCCACCAAGAGGAGGACAGTCTCGAGGAGGTAGTGTTGGGGAGGTTCAATGCTCTCTTTGTGGGCAACCACATCTGACGAAGAATTGTGTGGGATGTTATGTTTGTGGCGAGAGAGCCACTTTGCTCGACAGTGTCCCAACAGGGGAAGGCAGCAGAACTCTACTGAGAGGTCTACGGTCAGAACAGCACAGAACAGACCCCCATATGTACCGAGGCAGTTTGGAAGTCAGCCTACGGGGCCACCTCAAGGGAAGGTGTATGCATTGACAAGGGAGCAGGCCACGGCGGCTCCGGAGGAGGTTATAGCGGGTACGTGTCTTTTATTTACGCACCCTGCTTTTATATTGATCGACACAGGTGCGTCACACTCTTTTGTCGACAAGTTTTGTGGAAAGGCACCACATATGCACTTCTCCGTCGCCCACGCCTCTTATAGTCTCGACCCCCGCTGGAAGAAGTATGATTACTGACCGGATCGTCTACGATGGCCTCATTTATTTTGAGGATAAAGAACTAAGGTCAGATTTGATTGTTCTGGGAATGTCAGACTTTGACTGCATTCTGGGCATTGATGTTCTGAACAGGTATCAGGCAGTTGTGAACTGCAGGCAGAGGACAGTGCGGTTCTGTAAGGACCCTAATCCTTAAGTGCGGAATCAAGGCATAATAGAGCTAAATAAATAATCAGAGTGAGAAATAACGTGTTGAGTTTATGAGCTTAAGCATTACATGCCAAAAAAATAAGGACTTCCAAACATGGATTAATTACATTCCCCATCCAATGAATGTTATCAACTAGTTTTACACTACTCCTAGAGTAGACACTAGGCAAAAATAATCCTGTCCTTCAATTCACAAAAGCATCCTCAAGCTCACTGTCTCAACCCGTCTAGCCCTTCTATCATGCCAAACGTGTACCTACAAGGACAACCCCCAAACATGAGCAATAATAATCATTCATATTCAACACAATATGAAGATAAAGCGTAAATGCATAATCATAATAAAACACTTCCTGTTTTCCCATGCATTTCAAACGCTTCCCGTTTGGTTGTCCCTGTACCATAACTCATGAGTATAATCAATAGATTATTTTTAATGGTCTAAATATGTCATGACATATACCAGCTCATCAATACCAAATACTGATCCCCAATCCATAGTCTGTCCATCACAATGTATTTTAATGCCCCCTCGCTTATTTACATATAGGCGGCATAGGATAACCTCGCTTCAATGGACTGCGGGACTTCCACCCCTCGCCTCTCATTGAGTGGCAAATACCCTTTCCCCTCGCCCTATATGATAACCACGCTCAAATGTGACATGCGGCGCTCCCACCCCTCGCTTCACATTTAGCGGAACCAATACAAATAGCGGCAAGCATTAAAATCATCAAGGGATGACCACGACTTATGGGATGTGCACCAATAATCATATGCATCTATAAACATCATGCAAAACATGTATTTGCATCCACCATGCAATACCACATATCTACCCGCATCCACAATGCATAAACAATGAGTATATAAGATACATGTACCGTTGGGGTGCCCGTACGTCCACTACGTACCTTTCAAAAGTGGATTTGATATGGCTTCAGTTCCTCGGTTGCGTTGCTACCTGGGATGGTTCTACACAATCACACAACCCCCATATTAGAAGCCAAATAATAGCCAAATACCAAAAATTTGACAAAAGAAAGCATTTCTCAAAAATCCACTGGCGGCGATCGATCGCTTCCCTCAGGCGATCGGTCGCCTCAAAATTTTCACTGCGGCGATCGGTCGCCTCAAACATGGCGATCGATCGCCATTCCTTTTGATTTGGCTACTGCCTCTCGGCGATCGGTCGCCTCATTTTAGGCGATCGATCGCCTAACCCGCAAAAAAGTTACTGCCTCTTGGCGATCGGTCGCCTCTTTTCAGACGATCGATCGCCTCGCACAGACATGCGATTTTCACCATTTTTGCTCCCAAAAATCCTTCCAACCCATTCCAACACTTAACCCAACAAACCAACAACATCAAATGCAACATAAACCACCAAAATATACTTCAAAACAAGTATAAAATCCAACATATAACCAAACCCACAACAACCCAACACAAACCCATTTTAAAAATCCTTCAAAAACATACCAAACTTAACCAAAACCTTACAAAAATAACCATGAGGTATCCATACCTCTTGGGACCCTCAAATCACCCAATAAACTCCACAAAACAAGATTTTGCAAGGACTTCTCTTCTCCCCAAGCTCAAGCTCGAAAATGAAGGGGGGAGGGTTGTGGATTTGATTTTGGTAAAGTAAGAGTGATATGGGTAAAGGTGGGATTTGGGTATAAAGGGGATTGGGTTTAATTAAAAAAGCAATCCATAACCCATGGTGTATAAAACACCCAACATGATATTTTCCAAAGCATTAAACCAAATGCACCAAAATATCAATTAAACACATGATTTCTAATTAATTGCTAACCAAGGCAAATAAATCATGCTTCCAACCATAATTCCCAACATGCACCCTGAAATGCTATCCCGGGTCACTCTATCACGTGACTAAGCATTTCCACATAATAATTCCAACACATAATTAATTACCACCATAATTAATCATATAAACACAATTAATGCACCAAAGTGCAATTAATCATTTCGGGGATATCACAGGTTCAAATCTGATATGGGAGTTTCATGGACATTCTATGGGGATGGTTCTCGTTCAAGGATTCCGTTGATATCCGCGGTCAAGATGACACAATTATTGGAACGAGGCCATACAAGATATCTTATTTATGCTGTTGATGTTTCTGGAAAGAAGGAAGAGCTAAAGGTTGAAGATGTGCCCGTAGTGGCGGAATTTCCTGATGTATTTCCCGAAGAGATTCCTGGATTCCCACCGGCTAGAGAGGTCGAGTTTGGAATCGAATTGCTACCGGGGACGTCAGCCATTTCTCGTGCCCCGTACAGGATGGCACCAACAGAGCTAAAGGAGTTAAAAGTTCAGTTACAAGAACTCCTTGACAAGGGCTATATACGCCCTAGCGTATCGCCCTGGGTGCACCAGTTTTGTTTGTCAAGAAGAAAGATGGTCGATGCGTTTGTGCATCGATTACAGACAAGAACAAAAGCCACAGTAACGAATAAGTATCCATTCCGAGGATCGATGATTTATTGATCAGTGCAGGG